>VICI01001885.1:0-19339 GCA_019593645.1 Akabosia matsudoensis | reverse complement strand
TGGAAATCGGCCAAAAGGTACGGCCTGTAGAGCGCGGACGGACAGACAGACAGACAGACAGACGGACAGACAAACTCATCGATATCATTACTTGCTGAACATAGTTCAGCTACGTAATAATTCACTCTGGTGCTTTTGAGTTTTTACTCCATGGTTTTGTGCTATACCTCCAAACCTACGATCATTATGAAAGGGAATTGACCGTTCAACCGAACCATTTTTAGTGCAAAATTGCTTGGTGCATCTATAATGCATCCATGACCATGAAAAATTTAGTGATGTTACCTCGCGTGTATGCAGAGACGTGGAGCTGCTCTGTGGTGACACCGTTCTCTCGTCTGCAGGACAATTGTGCAAACTATTATTATTTGTGGAGTAGATATTTCCAAAAATGCGATGCTTTCATTTCCACAACGATCTTTCAAACGGCCCATCAAAAACTTTACGATAAAATATAGGCCCGTCGTATGTATAATCTACCAGCTTTCTTTGTTCATGGAGCAGCATTCCGATGCACACGCTGATACACTTTTGATGAACCTTTTCTTGTATTTCATGACACGCGAAGAATGGTGTTTCCAGTATAAAACAAAGGATTCGCTTTACTTTTCAGTTCCTAATTAACATGGGCATTTCAAAAATAAACTATTATTCAAGTTTTACATTCATTATGTGTAATTTTCAGCTTTGAAGGCAGCCATATTAATACAAAGATGGTACCGTCAATACCTCGCCAGGATGGAGATTCGAAGGAGATACACCTGGAATATATTCCAGACGATAGAATATGCTGGCGAGCAAGATCAAATGAAGGTAAGGTTAAATGAAATGTGTTTTTCTACATTATTTTGAAGTTGAAGAGTTTGAAGTTGTGGAAACCAGAAGGAATTCTTACGTACTCAGCGCTTTGAGATCCAAATGATCTTCTAGTAACCGTTAGAAGCTGAATGGGTCAATGTATGAAACATATACACTGTTCGTCACATAATTTGAGAGGGTTTTCAGTGTGTTTCTTATGGAGTGAGTGTCAATGTCGGTGTATCAGCAGATTTTTGGGTCTCGAGGAGATTCTCGTGCGTAATATGGCTATGGCTGTTTTCCTTATGACATGGTACTTTAATGGTTTTAGCTGTACAACTTTTTCAACGCACTCCTGACGCACATGCCGCAGAAACCAGGCTTGGAGGTGAAAGAGGCGAAAGAAACGGGTTCGCTGGATTCTGTGTCCGAAGCATCAGGTTTGTTATGTTTTTCAAAACCTCAAATGCACATTCCCTTGCTAGTTCTTTGCTTGGTATTTACTGCCCTAAGCTCATAAGCTTGATTACCGGTCTAATGCAGGCCGATACACTGATAAATCAATCAAACCGTTACTACTGTTCAAACCAAATTCAAACAAAAAGTCGACCCCTACATAGATGTACCAAACCAATCTAAGAGCCGCATTCCCGAACTGTATCAGCAGAAAGCCGACCTTAATCCGATTAGCCTTTTATCCCACTTATATAAGTTGCTTATCAGCATCAAGTTAACATCCCTATGTAATTTATTTCAAATCATCACAAGAAACATTACTTGAAACTGCTCGAAAGTAAATATGTGTAGTCCGTATTTGAAGCAAGAATGGAAATTATATGTATACCTATGCTCGCTGGCGTAAAGTTAATTCTCTCATCACGGACACCTGATACAAGAGTTTCATATTGGGTTTCTTTCGTTATAGACACTGATGTACACTCGAAGCACACCGGGCGAATTGTTGTGAAAATTATCAGGAAAGAAAACGATGATACTATGTACTTATGTTCGGTAAAGAAAGTGTGTGTGAAATGTGTGAAGTGCCCTTTTTACTCCTTTCCTACTCACGGGTATATTTTATTGCATTGTTACAGTATACCTCCAAGAGTGAATAAATTTTCATTGAGTTTTTCATTGGACTAAAAAATCGACCCCTTGAACAGATCTACAGAATGTAACGGGTTCTAATGTTACTTTTTATGTAGTACGTATCGTCGCTAGAAGGCGCATCTTTTGTCCAATCGAGCTCAAATTTTGCAAACTTGTTAGAAATATCTTCCGACGGAAGCCTATTGATTTTGGGCCCAACAACAAGCCGTTATCAGGCTCTCGGAGGGGCCCCAAAACACATTTAAATCCTTTATTCTTCCCGAAGTCATTGTGTAGATATTCGGTTAGAGTGACCCTACTGACATTGTGAGTTGACGGATTCGAATCTCGAGCGATAAATCACTTCTTCTCATTTTCCCACATTGGGATGTTTGTGCTTTAACTGTTTTTTTTTCGTTTCCACGTAATTATAAAAAAATAAAAGCTGTAAAGCTTATAATGACGAAGCTGAAAGCAAAAGAAAAAGCTTAGCTATAAAGCTAAGGAAAAAAGCTTTGCTAAACAGCTAAGAAAAAAGGCTTTGCTAAACAGCTAAGGAAAAAAGGCTTTGCTAAACAGCTAAGGAAATAAAGCTAAGCTATCACTCTACCCTGTTTGGTTCAAATCGCCCAATGTCTAAAATTTGCCCTAGCGGACCCTAGTGGATAGCCCTACCGGCCCTTTAGGATTGACCGATTGAACTGAAAATTAGCAGGGTTGTTTCAAGTGATCCTAGGTATCCCCTAACCAAAATTGGTGCAAATTGGCCAATATCTAAAATTTGCCATATCGAACCCTGGTGTACCCCTAACGGGCCCCTAAGGGTTGACCGATTGAGCTGAAAATCAATATGCATCTTCCGAAGGACCTTAGGTATTATTGTACCAAGTTTCGCGCAAATTGGATAATATCTACAATTTGCCCTATCTCACCCTGGTGGACCCCTCTCCAGAGTCCTAGGGATGACGGATCGGACTGAAAATCGTTGGGGTTGTTTCTAGAGACCCAAGGTATCACCGCAACAAGTTTGGTGAAAATCGATCAAAATATCAAATTTGCCCTGTCGGACCCTAGTGGACCCCTTACCGGCCCCTAACGGTTGCCCGATTGGACTGAAAATCAATATGCATCTTCCAGATGACCTCAGGTATAAGTGTACCAAGTTTGGCGCAAATCGGCCAATATCTAAAATCTGCCCTATCTGACCCTAGTGGATCCCTTCCCGGACCCCTAGGGTTGACCGATTGGACTGAAAATCGGTAGGCTTGTTTCCAGTGACCCAAGGTTGGTGCAAATCGAAAATTTTGCCCCTCAGACCCTAGGGGGCCCCCACCCACGACCCCTAGAGTAGACCGATTGGGCCGAAAATCAATAGGGTTCTTGCCAGTGGCTCATACTGTCACTGTGCCAAGTTTGGTCCCAATCGGTCAAATTTCATGGCTTGTAGAGCACGGACAGACGGACAGACGGACAGACAAACTGATCGATGTCATTACTTGCTGAGAAAGCTCAGCTTCGTAATAAATAGGTTATTTTAGAAGATAATACCTCGTTCAACGTTGCAACGGTTAATTTTTCTTGGAACTTGTGAAGGGCAGCAGTTTCTCCGAACTGGAGAAGTTTCATGCTCTACGGATGTTACTGTCAGACCTGGTCCAAACACACGAGCGTAACATAATGTGGATTTAAAAAAATGATCGAATCGAACGATCGATCCTCGTGGCACTGTGATATACTCCAAAGCTGATTCTTTATTCTATAATTCTAGCAATTGCTAACAACGCCGATAAACAACTTTTAAATACAATCAATCAGTACTAAAAGAATTAATCTGCGATTTACTCACCCAGCAGTGAAACGTAAAGCTGGTCCAAACACAGTACCAGACAGGTTAATGCTAACTGTTCTCTTCTCACGTACAAACTAAACAGAGCTTTTCCCTTGCTTCTAAGTAAAAGCGACACAAATTTCATATTCCTATTCGCAACCTTTAACTAACGAACATTCTCAGGGGTTTTTACTTTATTTTACAAAACAGTAACGTTTTCATTTCACTCATCGCCGCACTCAACCGCTGTTTTCGCCAACAACGGATGCGTCTTATTTTATTATTCTCATTTTGCTTGTCTACCTGGTCATCTTATCAGGTTCTTGGGAACGGGTGAGAATGGTTGAATAGTATTTCGCTACTGAGAACAAAGAAAATCGCTTTCTATTTTTACTTTGTCATTTTTTTGTATAACCACAGTGGGTGTGTATAACAGCCACAATTGTATACATCTGTAGCCAACCATAAACACCTTTACAAAACCTCAGTACCTAGAGAGGAAAATAAACCGGCGAAAGTATCTACCTTTTTTCGACTTATCAAAGAAAAGTTTGCGACTCTATTGACTGCCTTCCTACACACATACTATTTTTCAACTCTAAAAGGTTAAATTTCCTGTATTATTCCGCTCATCCAGTATCATGAAAACTGGCTGTAGCCAAAACTTTACTTTCCCTCTTCCTCTTTCGAAAGGTGTGCAACTACTAAGTTCAAATGAGGAAATTTGTGTAGAAAAAAACCCAGTACCACAGAAACAGCTCTGTCCGCATAATTAACATACTCGTTTCGGAGAAATTACTAAAACCGTAGATGTTCTGTCCATTCATAGAGTATTTTTAAACAATGTGTTTGATTTAATGTGCGCAAGTAACCTGGAATACGTTTCAGGAGAAAGTTCAACTGCTGCCAGTTCCGGTCCACCACGCTCTGGTGGCCCTGATGGTCGTGTTAAATTGCGAAAGCGCAAACTTTTCGCCGGGACAGGGGCATGTGTGGATCTTGAGGATGTTTCAGTGGAGTCTGACTACAAAGGACCGCATATTAAGCTACCCATGACGTTACAAAATCTACAAGAACTCATCGACGGATTCAAAAAGAAAAAGGTAAGTGGAAATGCTCTCATGAATGTCTTTGTCGACTAAATGCACGTCATACGAACATGAAATAGTACCCCACAAAGTTAAGCTGTGGTGCACATACGTACGGATCCCATGCCAAAACAGTTTTTTTAGGTGAATACACTTTTCTGGTATCACTTGGAATCGAATACATTGTTTACCAAGAAATATGATGAGGTTTCCATATCGATGAGAGGGATTGAAGTGCCACAAGTTTTGACAGTATTTGAGTGAAAGTGAATGGAGAACGTGGCGGCACAATGCAAAGGTTGACATTTTCAAATACGGACATCATGCGTTAGCTATTGATAATATTTTCAACACATTCTGTTGAAATTATCGCAACACATTCACGGTTCCTGTAGATTTCTACTACTGCTGCTATACGAATTTTACAACGAGCTGCATTTTTAAGTCGTATGTTTTTTCTCTCGCAAATAAAAATTTCAGAAACCAAATCAGTTGAGCATCATGATTTTATATTTCATTAAGAATTGCTACCAATAGTTGATGCCGATGAATATTTTACTATATTTATTAAATCAAAGCAAATTTTTAAAAATCAGACGCTGGACCGTTCTTACTTTCTTACCATTACTTGGAGAGCAAAGATATTTCCATTTAATAAGTACCGATTTATCCATCATTAAGTGTTCTTGAATTGAATTTATTAACGGCAAACTCGAGGTAACATTCATTCATAATTAAAATTGAAAACGTGTTCCTAGGTATAAAGTAAAAATAAAGACTGACACTGTTAAGCCACAGCTATAATGACGAAGCTGAAAGCAAACTAGAAAACAAATTCTAAGAACAAAAAATGAAGAAAGAAAACGCTCAGACAAATTAGCAAAAAAAGACAAAGAAATGGAAAATGATTGCATTGAAACTCCCTAGTTAGGAACAAAATAAACAAATCAGAGAGTTTACCCCGAACCCACGACCAATCGAGCTAAAAAGCAAAGGACACAAAGCATTGCTCCACCAAGTTTGGCCCTGAGCGACAGAAATAAAAAAATTGACCCCTGAACCCCACTCCTAGAGTTGACCGATTGCGTCTAAAGTCAATAGAGTTCTTGCAATAACCTATAGTATCACTGTACCAAGTTGTGTCCAAATCGGCCAAAAAATAAAAAGTTTTACCACCGCCCCTATGGTTGTCCAATTGGGCTGAAAGTCAATAGAGTTCTTGCTAGTGGCCAATAGTATCACTGTACCAAGTTTGGTCCAAATCGGCCAAAGTATACATATATGGCTTGTAGAGCACCGACAGACGGACAGACAAACTCATCGATGTCAGTACTTGCTGGACATAATTCAGCTTCGTAATAAGAGTTAGTACGTCAGTAAGTCAGTTACCACTTCAACATACGTGGTTTAGGCGTTTGTGCAAGGTCGTCTTGGTTCGACTTTAATGTACTGGTAAATATGAATTGGGGCGTCTCCCTGAGGACAGGAAATGGCTGGCGGCCTATATCTGTAAATAAACTATGGGACGCCTGACGACTTAAGAATAACTCGAGTCGAAATGCTACTTTTCTTTAATTTATTTTTCCACGGTTTATTTCTAAAACTTAGCTTCGACACCAGATCAATCCCTTCCCAATCAAAAGTTAATCCTTTTTGGCACTTGCTCTTTCTTACTGTACTAAAATCATAACGATAAAAAAACTCTGTTCTGCTGCTGAAGGCAAGACAGACTCAGTCGAGCACGACACCAAATCTTCTTCAGTCGCTGAAGCTCCCTGGCCTTCAGAGATCTCAACAATATGTGGAATCGCCTTTCAACGTAGTCCATATATACTGCACGGTTTATTTGAGATCTGTAGTGTTAGTGTTCCTTATCTCCTTGCCTTATGTCGTTGATTCAAACCGTTGAAAAAGCTTTACTTATGTCTAAAGTAATTTCACACTCCGTGTTCTCGTTCTTGTTTTTATTACAGTTGACAGTCTTTAGGTTAAATAAATAAAACAATTGTTACTACTGGCGTAGGGCATGCTGTGCAAAACAACTTCTGCGACAGCGGTGTATTCACTCAGTACGAAAAATGTCGCGAGAAAACATTACACCAATTAACCATTTTATAAAGACAAACAAAATTTACAAATGTCACGCAGATTTACGTCCTTAGTATGGAGTTTTTTTTTTTTGTCCTTTGCAAATAAATGCTCTACGTTTTTGTGCTTACCGTTACAATTAATAGAGAAAATAATGAAAGAGATGACTTTATAGGTCTGACAGGAGTGCGGTGGTCCCATTATTATGAGTTTCCTCAAGTAGCTCGTTGGCAACGATGCCATGAAACGCTCGACAGTGATAATGTGCGTGAAAGTGGTTTGTTGTCGTTATAGCCACTGTTAAAAATGCAATCCAGGGGCGGTAGTTTGTCCGCCACCTGTATTATTTTCGAGGCAAACCAAATTCCCATTCTCTTTCATGTTAAGCTTTTATATACGATGATGGCCATCAGGATCCAGAATGATAAACATGAGCTCTGAAGAACTCCTATCATAAGAATCTCTGATGAATGGGATAGTGAGTAAGATATTGTTTTTCTTTACTTGAAGCCTCAACAACTTTCACTCTCAGTCTCCAAATTGACTTGGTAATTGCAAAATTCTACGTAAACAGTTTTTGCGAGTGGGGGTCTCTAATGACGTTCTCTTTTCATGCCATTTGGCTTAGTGTCTAGGAAATTGTATGCCCACAGTATTCTGAATACATATACATAACATTGCCACCCATACAAACTAAGCATATGTGATAAAGGTTTTCGCGCAATATGATCCATTAAAATCCTTCTAGGAACAGTATCTTGAAATATTTATTAAATCTCCTGAAATGGGGACTATTAGCATAATAATAAATGCGAACTTGTTAGTCATTCCTTTTAAAAGACGTTTGGTATTTGGTCAGGTTCTTCACGTCAAATACGTTGCACAAATCCTCAAGGTAGCAGCTGCCCAGTTGAAAGCCCTTCCAAATTTCCACACCCCATCAACATCTCTATCAAAGCAAATCACAATTTGTGGAGATCTTCACGGTAAACTGGATGACCTTCTCGTCATTTTTTACAAGGTAAGGTTGCATTTTTATACCGCTATTTCGTCACGGGTAAAAATTTTATTTGCTAGGTCCTGGCACCCCAGCTTTTACGGTGAGTATTTTACATGAAAAGCACGTGAACACAAGGAAAGCTTTCTGAAAGTTATGCGGGTAGATAAAAAAGAGTGAAGGTTCACAACTGTACCAAATCGTATCTTTGTAATACATGCTTGTATTGAAAGAAAAAGAGTCCTCTTGGGTGACCAAGACACAAGAGATGTGTACTACAGTTCTAAACTTACCGACGTTAAAAATGATGGTGACAGCAGTCTGTTCGCATAAGCAGTGGCATTCCATGGGGTAAATTTATAGCATGTACGCGTCTGGGATTATGCAGAACATCATCAGAAAGGAAAAAGCTATCTTTTTGGTGTAGGTACACAACTATCTGTCTGCATTTTTATGCTGCGAAGTGTTCCTTTTTTCATGGCTTGTTTACTGTTCATCGAAGCTGCACAACTTGCAAGCTAACACCAGTTTTTTCATGCGTACATCATTGTTCAAAGGTTCTCTCAAGTTTAAATCTAGGAAGGAAAAATGAGTTATTCCCTGAGAAAGTACGAGAAATACTTGTGGAACCACTCAAATCTTACTTCCATACAAAACAGTCAAACATGCAAGGCTCACACTTTTCAAATGATAATGGAGAGGTCAGTACGAACGTGTATCTCACAGCTTTTGTCACGTTTGGTTTGGCATATTGACAAAAACATTGTTTTCTCTTTACTAAAAATATTGATTCAATTTTACCATCGCTATATTACTTGTGGCGAATGGTACAGATAGCATCCGTTCTCCGTTCTGCTGCAAACAAACATACAAAGAATATGGAGAAGAAATAAAAGGAATTTTTCTCTTGCTAATCCGATTCTCTTTCAAACTCGCTTACTGACTGCAGAAAAGCGAATCAGATTTACGAGTCCCCAAAATCAAACGGAAGTACTAAGTAAGAATTGGCGCTGCATTACCAAACAAATGTGTATTGTAGAATCTGTTTGCAGAAAATTACTTTCTCTGAGGGTACAAAAACTGTAAAGAGGAATCTCACTTTCCTGAAGGTAGAAGAAATAGATGATTCATTCATGGAATAAATATAGTGGAGGGTCATAGTAAATGTGCAAGAGGTCTGCAGCGTGTATTTCAAATGCAGAAACTACAGGTGTATTTTAAACTGCGTATTTGGCCGTAGTGTCGAGCCAAAAATAACAAAATGAAAATAAAAATTTACCTTTCCCGATCAAAATAAAAGTGCAATGCTTAGTTGGGACTATTGTCCTTTCGACATGGTGCAACGAAATGGCATGAAGTTTGGCATAAGGTTATGTTTTAAGTGCCATGGGCGCCTCCTCAATATTTCGTCGGGAAGGGTCAGTTTTCTTTAAGTGGCTAGTCATTACGGCTGTAATACGTTACTGACTACCTCATATCAAGTTTGAAGTCATTTGGTCATTTTTTGTGGAAATGTCAGGAGTCCCTTAGAAACACTAATTTTATCATATTTTTGACGCTAGCACTGAAGGTTACCGAGACCGGCATGCTTTGTAAAATTAACCAATAAATGCGTTACCTTCGATTTTCAGATATCGGTAGGTGCAGACATTTGCTTTGTAGGGAGAATGTCAGCACGCTTTGCCTGAAAGACATAAAATTTTGTATTGAGGTTATCAGTACCCTTGCTGCAGTAGCTGCTGTTGCGGTTTTCCGTTTTTAGTCATAACTACTTTGTATGATTGACATGAACTTTTAGGCGTTTTGTTCATGGCTTACGCTACTTCCGTATTCCGTTGTACAGGTTTATTCTGACATTTAATGGAGCTCATATCTTTGAACTATGCGAAAAAATATTCCATCAGGTGTTAGTTTCTTACCGAAAGTGTTCTATAGTTAATTTTCGCGGACAAGCAACTACGTTTTTATAGTAAAGCAGACAACTGTGTTTTTTACGAACTTTTTTTCTTTAAACCACTTCATCTTTGAAATTGAACGCATGCAAAATCTGGAAATATGTCACTTAATTGAGAAAAGCATGTGCAATTTGATGAAAAATCCAAACAGCCAAACTGTGCGAGAAAAATTTTTAAATTTAGTTGACTCCCAACAATTGAATCCTGTTTTACTTCTTATTCTGACGGTACCAATAACCTACTAACTAGTGTTTTTGAGTACCTCCAAGTTTGAAGTTGTTTACATACATAAGGCTGATACCGGGTTTCGAACGTGGTTGGATGTATTTTAAATTACCTTTTACTTAACTTTCATAAAGAAATGAAGACCTCCGCTTTGAACATTTTATAACCTCTCACGAATACGTAGAATGCAAATTATCTACAATATTTTCATGTAAATGGCAAAACAACATACCACTTTTCTGATGTCCCCTTTGAAGCACTTGTACCTAAAGGGGGATTTGAAGTAGCAATCAAAATGGTAATTGAAAAATAGTGCATAAAAAAGCTTCTCTCAGACCTTGAAAGCCCCTAAATTACCATATTTGTATGCAATTAACACGGATGTTACTATGACGAGCTAGCTGTGTCTAAGTAATCGGACGGAACAATTAGGCTGTAACCGTTAACACACACAGTCAACCTGCCCTCAAGGAACTGTATCAGAATATTCTTGAAATATTTATCAGTATATTCGAAGAATCATCCCGTATTCCAGGATACCAACATAATACCCGGATCCAGTCAATCCTATCCCTATATACGGTTGGACTATAAATGCTGCAAAGAGAATGTATATACACTTATTGTTTGCAATTGACAAAACAATTGGTAGATTGGTGCTATGCTGGATTACCTTAGTTTTCAGCGAGTGTCGTGTAAGTGACAATAGTATGAGTGAATTAGCAGAACAAGGTGATGTATGCATTTGCTTTCCAGCATTATAGATTATATATAGCGACGAAGTACCCGGGTCCTGGATGAAAACAAACGTATTTACCGTTAGGCTTTCGTAGTCTGGCTGAATACGCCATGTCGCAGTTTAGTACCATTCTTTTACTACATTCACGGCATTTTTATGGTCCTTGTTTTCATGATGATATGATTCTCCTTCACGGTGATATGAGAAATGAATATACCACTGACGATGAGATTGACTTTATGTGCTCTTTCATTGCTCGCCAACCAACTTGCTCGCTAACATAAACAAACTCGTTAACCATTCCCTCAAAAAATACGAAAACCACTACTACTATTTACTTGCCGTACCATGTAAGAAAAACTTTCTTCCATCTCACATTGTACCTAAAATTTTACGCTCCTGATTAAATGAGCGCACAGGCTAAAACTTGCCTGTCCACACTTATACAAACTTAATTGATAACAGAAAAAATGAAATCCCATGCTGGCAGAACTCCCTCCCCCGACTCCTCCCATGTCGAAGGAGCTCGAGTAATGTATCAAAAGAGTTTTGTACAACATTAAACATAGCTCTGAGAAATGTCAAAAACATTATCTATATTTTAAAAAATTCGTGATTGAATTTGAAAATTGCACATCTGTGTCTGGGGCAAATTGATACGGACGTTTTCTATGTGCACGTCCGAACAAGTGAAAGCTCAGTTAGTCAATACTTGTGGAAATGGAAATCCATATGTTTACCACTCCAGTCAACATCTTTGGCGCAAGGTATAATATACATACATAAATCATGTATTATTGTAAAGGCTTCAGGTTTCTGAGCAGGAGCAGATTTTAGTGATGAGCTGTAGGCTGTATTTATCACAACTCAAATACAGATATAATGTTTCTAGTCTAAGATAGTAATAAACTTTGAGTCTCAAGAACGGAGCAGCCCTACAGAGCCTGACCTGTGTTTGAGAATTCGAGTGATCTACGATTACCCCAAACACCAATATGTTTAAAGGTGGTACAGGTTGAGGAAGGGAGGTAATGGAAGGACGGGGGTCACGGGTGGTCGACAGAGAAAGGATCTAAGTATAGAAAAAAGGTGGGAGGAAATGGAAAGACAGGCAATGGTAACGGGGAAAGGGGTAAAGGAAGGTTTGGAACCATGGACGAACGGAGGACAGCAAACAAAAAGGGTTTGAGGAAAGGATGGAACGTGAGGGAAAGTATCACACATGTCCAGGATATGAAAACGAACGGCCAAATTGGTAGCGAGGCGGACGATGTGAAGGAAATGGGAATCAAGAATAGGAGAGACGGCAAGGATTCAAAGACGAATTAAGGATAATTAATAATAATAAAAATTTGCAAAAGGAAGAAATAAAACCCGAAAACCCAATACGAGCATTTCAATTTTGCTTGGGTACAGTGTGTAGCCCCGTCACGTCTGTGACGGCTATTTTAACTGGTGAGACGTACGAGTAAAGTTTGGAAGACACTATTAATTTCAAACGAAAAGCTATTTTGTGATAGTAAAACCTAACAAAGCCAGCGTAAAATTTATGGTAGGGTTTCCATATTATATTATTTCGATTTTACAATTTTTGAGAACCGGTAAAAACGGATTGCTCAAAATGCTCAACATTTCTAGGGATTCGCAACTCCATGTTCAGTGTTAAGCCAAGATGAAATCATGGAAATTTAAGATGCTGTAAAAACGTAGCCGGAATGGATCTTGTAAGTCGAGCCGATTCATAAAAACACTATAAAAGAGTGCAATGGTCTAAACGGTTGTGGACTGTAAAAACAAAATTTTATTTCCAAGGGTAGAAAATCGTTCTTCTAATGTGTTTTGTTACTGAAAAATGCTTTTGATGCTATAACATTTGTGAAACTGTAAAAGGTAATTTATTTTCTAAATGTGATCTCATATCTGATTTCAGAATGGTCTCCCTTCACCAGAAAATCCGTACGTATTTAACGGCGATTACGTGGATCGTGGGAAACGAAGCATTGAGATCCTTTTGGTCCTGTTGGCTTGTTATCTTCTCAGTCCGGACACTGTATACTTAAATCGTGGCAATCATGAAGACCAGGTCATGAACATGAGGTAATGCAAGACTACGTTGAGAAACGTTATTTATGTTGTAAAATTGTCAATTAAAATTTAGATTAACACCAAATTAAAATTATGTGCAAGGTGTTCACTAGTATTAATACACATTATTTCTCAGGTATGGTTTTGTTCGAGAAGTTCGTTTGAAGTACAAGGTAAGCATGGCCCACTTTCTTTGTATTTTTGGTTGCATATTTCATATTTCGGTTGGCGAAAAGAAATTTCGTACCTTCGCGAACGTAGTAAAAGTACTTTACAGAAAACATTACGTGGATTTTTTCTGCATTACCGCTAAAAATTGTGCAGAAGTTGATGAGGGTGTCTAAACTCATGTGAATTATCCTTTCTATTCATATATATTTCTCTGTTACATACAGATAGTAAATAACATGTATTAAAAACTTGTTTGATTAGGGAAATGGATATGTCTCATTTGTGGGAATGTTTACCAGTTTGTGTGATCATAAAAAGGCAAATGGTTCCATAAGATTTCGTTTCCTAGATTCTACGTTTAGGGACTAGATTCCTTGAGTTTACCTTTAATTTTACAAAGTAGCTAGTGTCTCAGTCCCAATGTGGTAATTTATCCGTAATTTGAATCGCACAACCATGTTTTTATGGGGATGTAGCTGTGTGAAAGATTTCCCTCGCTCTCCAGCGTTTCACTTTGCTACGGTTGGGTTGTGCATTCAACATAAACACACAAAATATTATATTATGCTGATAGACGTGCGCCATTATATTTAATGTAAAAAGAAACGACAGGGGAAGCCCCAACACTGTGTAAGAAGTAACCATGATAAATATGTTGCGTACCCTCTGTGAAGTAAATTGCAGCGTTAGCGTTTACTTCACCGTTAAGGGCATGTGGTGTTCTCGTGGAAGATTTGTAATTTGTAATATGTCACGCTTCCTGACAAGACTTGTGACTGAGGATTCTTTTCTACAGATGAACTATGCTCTCTAAAAAAGTAAAAGGTGGAAAAAAGTACTGTATTCAAGACTAATTTGAAACAGAGAGTTTAATGTAGTTACTTGGCCGCCATCATTGTTTGATTTTCACTCGAGATACTAGGTTTCTGATAAACCGAAAAAGATTTATACTCACATACAACATATGATGTTATGCATTCGAATCATACAAAACATGATATGGACGTATTTTATTTTCCCTTGTGAGATCATGGCTGGAGTAAACGTTTGCACACCATCTTTCATTCTTGTCATAGTGTCTCGTGAATTTGCTATGTGAGCGATTTTGATTGATACTAGCTTGTAATGAAATCATCATCAAAATGGCAAACCGTAATCTGGTTTGAATGCGTTCCTATGACGAAAACAACTTTGGATTTTCAACCTTACTCCTTCCATCCCAAGTTCCATACCAATTATTCAAGGCAACAGCACGAATCCGAGATCATTCTGCTCTCACATACAACTAGTGGACTCCATTAGTTAAAGTTCATGTCTCAGAAATACTGGGAAAATGGCTTCGTAAAATTGGTAGCTTTTAAGGCGAAATTACTGGTTTTTAGAGTGATAGAAGTTATTATAGTTATAGTTAAGTTATTACATACATAATATGGAATGACAGGCACTATGCTCATCAAAAATTAAGCCTGACAGAGAAATGGCTGGAAAAATTTACAACTGACAAGCTTTTATCTGCTTGCCTAAATGGCATGCTCCACTTGCCATTTATTTAGCTAACAGGTAATTATGATGGCATGCATGCCATCTCCTTAGTTATCAAATGCACGAGGGTAAAAGAAACTTTCAAAGAGTAAAGGTGCTGCTGATAAATGGAAACTCTCTCATAAATGCACGTGCCCCTTTTAAGGAACTCTTTAACTTTTTCGCACAAAAATATTGACTCATGTTTTCTTAATTTTTGTTTAAAAAATTCCTCGATAGCTAATGGAAAGTGTGGCAGGTTGAAAAGGCCTACTAAGTGTCAATTTTGTCACCCCCTAATAGAATAATCAGCTAATACCGAAGTCTGCCTAAAAACCCATCCAGCTTTGCATGACTTTACACGTTGTTGTTATAAATATATTCATAGCGTGTTCGTAACACGTAGACAGTAGACGCTATAAGCTGTGTGCCACAAATTGGATAAAACATAGGTTCCCGTAAGTATTCACGAAATCGGGTTCTGGGATCCACTTACCTTGCATAAACTTGCTCTAGACTTTCTGGTTACGCCAGGATCTTCATACCTTGAACATTCCTACCACTACCCACTTTCTCTCCCTCATAGCGCACGCCCATATTTCTGCATGACATTTACAATTCAAACCTGCTTTCTTCCCACCAAAACTTTTTCTTTGTGAGAGCAACGAATAATTTCAACGAAAGACAAATGCATGCGCATATGTATTTCTCATGAATCGTAGCCTAATTAAGAACGCTGGATTTACACCTATGTCCACTGATTCGTCAACAGCAATATTTGAACGTACTCATTTCGTTCAATCTTAAAATACTTCACCTTCGTTTTTTAACGTTTGAATCTGACCACAAGTTTCACGAATCCGTAAGAGGTTTGTACGTAAGTTGAAAGGGCAGGATAAGCCTACGATACGACTAAGGGCAGGATGATCGTGTTAACCCAAACATTACAACTTATGAGAAATACAATAAAATTCAGAATCTTGAATATCATTCCAATCTATTAATTGCAATGAAATGATAATCACTTACACTCATTTCAGCAACCGTTCCCAAATGAATGAAGCTCAACATTTTATCTTCGTGTAGAAAGAAAATGGGCATCCAGATGGAGTACGAATATTGTACTTAAAACAATCAGTTTTTAAGGTACGCCTGCGTAGCGTAACGACGCCAAGATTTTGCGTTCTGACTTTATTTATACTCACAGCGGAAACCTCCATACTATCATTGAATTGTATTTTTGGATGAGCTCCTCATTTAAATTTGATTTCCTAGTTCTGCTTGATTGTGTGGTAGAATAGGGAAACGTTTTGCTTGGATGCGAAGGAAAGGAACCTTTATTGTAGGAATTATTTCCTCCAGGAGGGTTCAACATTATAATAACTTTTCGTGGGACCTTGTAATACTGTTCAGGTTTGCTGAGTATGTTCTCTTCTTAAGAACAAACCTGTACATATATCGAAGAGATGGAAATTCAAAAGCCGATCAGAAATTAATGAAAAGGATTTCATTATTCTCAAACGATTCGTCTCTCTACAGCGACGAGGATAGGTACAAAATAGTAGTAAAAATGTATACTTCAACTTGAATTTGTAAAGATATAGCTCTGTAACGTAGAGAAGAGTTTTACGGCTTTGTTACGTTTCCTCATAACTTTTTTGATTTCCTTTGGCATATCTTGTGTCTAAATCGATAATGTGGTGCAAAGAATAAACAGCAATCATGCTTTATCTGATTAAATGAGGATTTTATAATTAGTGGAATTGGAAGATACATGCACATTTCCGAGTTCAGTAGCAATGTACGACCTGTTCGGTTAGCAATACAAAGTTTTCGGTTTATTTTGACATGCTAGGACTTTCTTAGATAAATTATGTATGGTTTTTCTACGACCATACAAATTTCAAGGATTTTTAGTCTTGAGATTAGGCGGAGTTACTACTTGAATAATGGATTCAAAATAAGGGAATCCCTGTCGCAAGGAACGGTCATATGAATTACTCAAACAATTTGATTTAGGTATCTTGTCACGAGTGGATGTCTCAGAGATATTATTATAGTTTCTTAAGTCTGGAGAAAAAAACTGATCATCCTCCGAAATCTTATAGTAGAGTAAGGAGGAAGGTCCACGAGTGTTTAGCACAAGTTGTTTTATTTCCTCCGAAATGTTCGCTTGCGAAAACTTTGGCCAGTGTGCCAAGCAGATCTCTTCAATTCGTTACGACACAATGTCAATGTGAACTTACAACAGTATTTTATGATATGTACAGCATGGATCATTAACAATGCACTTTGCCTAAGTAAGGAATATACTTGATTCGAGTTGAGGTTGTCTGAAAACGGAACAAAAACAACGAACCACCAGAAAGTCCCATGCAAAGGTGAAAAGAAAACTCGATTTCGGGATGTTGGATGGTGAGAAAATCGAATATCGAATCGAATCTCTTGTGTTGTTTGTCAGTGTGGGTAGCGTTGTCGATCGAGTAAGCGAAAACCGAGAAGTGATTTTCTCTTTTTCAAATGCAAATTGAATATTTGCATATTTATAATATTCGATTTGACCACACACAAAATAAGAGATATGCTATTTGATTTTCTCATCGTTCATATCCCGGAATCGAGTTTTTTTTCACATTGGCATTTGGCATGGAACTTTGTGATGGTGCGTTGTTTTTGTCCCGTTTTCAGACAACCTCAACTCGAATGAAGTACATTCCTTACTTATACAGAGTGCGTTGTTAATGATCCATGCTGTAGTTTTGAAGACACATAGAAAATCGGCAACAGAGTTATCCTGGATAAATGCTCTATGATGTATGAATCAAATAACAGTTTATCCAACGTAGTATTTATTATAGAAGCAACTTTAAAAAAATATTGAGACAAGGACGGCTTTATTTCCGAGAGGAATTTAAGAAATAGGCTCTATATAACACTCGTTAAATTCCATACTAGCGACATTTCTACGTAGAATTAGGCAATACAACTGCTTTTTTTTGTCGGGAATCATTGAATTGTGTTTCGATTGTCGTTCGTTTCGTGTCGTCTTAAACCCGTAAAAATAAGAGCAACCTATTTGCATTGATATTAAATTATGACTGTGCCTAGGAAAAGGGGAGTGTCATAAAAATAACAAAGAAAATGTACTCTACATTCGATTTTCTTGGAGCCATATGCCAAGGTGTAAAGGTAAATGTGGCAAAATTTGTTTCTCGCAACTTTCACCTTTACGCCAGTGCATTATGTGTCAGAGAAAATTGAATTTAGGGTAGATTTTCTTGTTTGTTTTTTGACATCCCCCCTTTTCCTAAGGACAGTCACAATTCCAGATTAGATTGTGTACATGGTGCTACTACCGTGTAACTAGCCTGACTGCACGTTCTAGGTGAGAATTCAAACAACAGAATAATACAGTTGAGAGGACGCATGAAGTTGCTTAGAGAGTATAGCAACAATTTTAACACTGTATCTTATTGAACTTTTCACATGGAATATTTTTTGATTGCTTTAGTTTTGTTTTCCTCGTTCATTTCCTGTGCGCGGAGGAAATAGGGAACGTTTTTATGCAGTGAAAGTTTTTCACTTCCTGACTTTTTTTCTTTCAATGTGTTCGTTGTTTTGAGAGTCAAAAAAAAGCTACCGACGATAATTCTGAAAAGAGACGGCAAACATACTATACATACGTTAGGCATTGAAAGCCAAAATTCTACGGTAACTTTTTCGCTATCGAACCTTCATACATTTTTAACCTCGATCTAAAAGTATCTTCTACTTTAATTTCAAAATCTTGATACTAAATTAATTATATTATTATTATGTTGCCTTGTATGTATGTATTGTAGATGTGTACGGTATGATATGCAGCAAAATTCTCTTGCTATCCCGAGAGGACAAATAAGTCTATCTGCCTGTTAAACACACAGTGGACAAGTTCTTTTCTCCAAAGTTGAAAGTTACCACTGACGAAGTCCAAGTATACAAATGTCAGTACATACATATTATACCGATGCAGATAAGTTAATCTGGCCATATTAAATATACCTAAATGATAATTGTCGTTCGTCTGGTCAATGTGTCCTGTGCTTTTAGACTCTACAGCTTGTAGCCGACCTGTGCTAGTAGAACTAGTTTATGGTATATTAGTTTTGTATTATTTTATACCCGCTTCTACGTTTCCAGTAACTTGTAGGTAAAATTTAGGCAGGTACGGCTAAATTTTAATCTAAACTCGTACCCGTTACACAGTTTACATTAATATTTCAAGATTTTTCTGGTGACTTTTTGACTTAAACGGTACCTCCTTAACACGCAGTGCGAGGTTGGCTACGGTAGACTGTTATTTTTCAATTTTTCTAATGTCAATGTATTTCTAATTATCCTGACTATGAGTAAAATCATTTTGATGTCGATACGCAAGCAACTTGTAATTCGAAATTCGAGAATTTTTATAAGGCTTAGTGAATTCGAAGAACATGTCAAAAATTATCATTACAGCTGCACTATATTTTATTCTATGCTTCAAAATCAGTAGCTAAATTGAACAACTAAAACTGATGTAACAGCTCGACCCTCTAAACCTGTGCGCAACTGGCCGAGCTGTTAACAAAATTTCTTTGATTTTACTTTGAGTAGCCTGCTTAGAATGAGAATAGAAAACTACAGTGCCAGATCAATGAATATTTGCATACACAAAAGTTATTTCAGTATAACTAGCAATTGAATAAGATTTTATTCTGAGTACGAAGCTTCTTTATA
>VICI01001884.1:0-19339 GCA_019593645.1 Akabosia matsudoensis | reverse complement strand
AAATGCACGCATCACATTGCGTATGTAAAACGGAGAAGCTAAAGGCGCAAGAGAAGTGTTTAGTCAATTCATTTATTTACCAACCAGGCCAGTAACAAAAGACACTGTTATCATCAGTTTGTATGTTTATGTCTAGGCGAGCGCAAGGGGCAGTCAAGTTCATTTTTATTGATGAGCAACATCATTATGATAAGCAGAGTATACTATTGCGTCTTTTCCGTATGTTCCTCCTTATACCGTTGTACACGTCTTGAAACCGGTGGTTGTACTAGTGCCCGTACTTGTTCACTCACTATCATTCATTGTCTTGTTTATTTTACGCTTTGCCTAACGAATTACTGGGATTTTTATTTTCATTTCTGTTTAAACAGGTCCATTCATCATTTAAGCGAGTACTTAACTTTAAACATGTATGTCCATTCTATTAGCGAGGCATGATACCACTATTTGATCGATCAGGTACTACACTAATCATGAGACCACGCACAGTCCTGAGATAATGTATTTTATATCCATTTGAGAGCATAAGCGAGAATTTCTTCGTTCATTTTTTCAAGCTGTGGTCGCTGTCGAACAATTTTATGTCCAGTTAATAAGCCCACCACGGCACTAAAGAATTATCTATGGAGTTTATACTTTTTGTTGGAGAATGTTTAAGGTATACT
Organism: Akabosia matsudoensis; assembly: GCA_019593645.1. Taxonomy (NCBI): domain Eukaryota; kingdom Metazoa; phylum Arthropoda; class Collembola; order Entomobryomorpha; family Paronellidae; genus Akabosia; species Akabosia matsudoensis. The sequence goes on along the minus strand of VICI01001884.1, from coordinate 18,674 downwards.
TGGAGAGGTATTAAGGTAATAAAAATATTACTTAAGATAATATGATAATCCATATTAGTTCAGGATGCTTTGAACGCTGACCATACCACAGTTGTCCATATTTTAATACAAGAAAACGTTGGAAAGTGGCTGTTTCTCATCTTAAAGTGAGAACATCCTTGTGTGAATTGTATGTATGAGGCTTGTTCAAGAAAGGAACCACGATGCAACGTACGATGCAAAGCCTCGGGAGTCTCACCTGTATCAATCACCCCAGGTTGCCGTAAACATCCTGCTGAGTGAGTCTTGCATTCACCCCTTTGAGACAATAACCAATTCATAACAGGCTCATACTTTCTCATTTCCGCATCCTAGGAGTTCACATTGGGGATGCTTTTGGGGTTTTGACTCTTTTTGTTACGCAACAACCTCTCGCGGTCAAGAAGAAGAGGCTTTGACGTACTCGGCTGTTTCTTCACTGAACGAAGCAAATTTTCTGTCAACAATTTTCTTTCTCAAACATGATGTGGAATGATGAGTTTTTGCATGATACAATCTTTTAAACGAAAATTTCAGTAACCTGCGATTAAAAGGTCTTGTTTCTCTGTTTTTCTGCTTTAAGTACCAGCGACATTGTAATGTATAATAAACTTTCTCATCCATATAAGGTTGAGCATGTATAGTATTTACATTTGACCTACCTATGCCTGATAACCTTTGAGATATAACTCAGCATCTCAGCACCAAATCAACCGCAACTCGTTCATCTTAACAAAATAGGTTTGCCGTAACAGTTTATTTACCTAATAATAATGGGTTGTATAATTATCTTCCTACTACCCATTTACTGAAAAAAACGATTTTTTGGCACAATCCACGGTAGTAAATGAGCATACATTGTCAAGCAGTTGTTCGTTATATCTGTGGTAAGCTGTTTTTTTTAAAATCATGGACAGTGGTACAATCATAATTTTCAAAGCTTATAAAAACGCTACAAAATAGTTTTTCAAAATACTTGAGCAATTCTGCTGTCCTCCTCCTGTTTCCAATGTTTACTCAATGAAGTACTTAAAATGTTCTACTTTTTTGATAATGATTACACAAGTCACAAGTATGCCCGAACTTTACTGCCCTCTTGATGAAGTGGAACATCCACCGTTGGCGAGGCACTTGAAGTGTGCATTGTGTATTTTCTCTCAAAATGAAGATAAAATTTAAAGGTTTTTTTTATTGAATGAGTCATGAACTGGATATTCTATATCAGATGAGAGTTTATTTTGTTCGTTAGCGTGTATGTATTGACTTGGATTGGGAACGATGTGATTATGTCCAAGGGGCGTTCCGTTTTTTGTTCATCTTCATTGTGCTGCTAAAGAAAAAAAATACATTTTAACTATGCAAATGATCTTTTATGGAGTTGATGCTGTGTTGTTGTCTTCAGTCTCTCTCTACATTATTCTATTGTTGACTGTTGGTGGTAAAGCAGTGTGGTATTGATTTGGCTGGGTGCCCGGTTGATGTTAGTAAGCAGAAGGGAGAAATACGATGCGCTCATGTAATCATCAAGGACAAAATGAGTTCTCGGACTTAAAAATTCACGTACTCTTGGGGTCCTTCGTTTTTTAAGAATGTAGATTCCTTTTATATAATTTAGTAGCATGGATGCTTTGATAATGCCTGTCGCCAATTTGACTGGGTACCCATAAACGAAAAGCTTCGGTGATTTACTCAAAAGTTTTTTTTTCTGAATTGCCAAATCAAAATGTAAATGAAACCAACTCCCTCGCTGCTTGATGATTACGGAGAGATATCGAAGGCATATGAAAAGGAAAGCGAAGCCAGCTGGAGAATAGTTGAAATAGGGTAAATCGAAATACGTTTCTAATATGAGAAATGAAATGTGATGCGTAAGGACATACATACAAAACATGCTTGAAAAACATACAAAACAAGTCTGCTTGAAGATATACGAAAGTTGATCAGTTACAAAACGATATCATTCGTATTATAGTAACCAGTGTGTTATAAAATGCTTTCACCATTTCATACAAGGTACCTAAACAGGCGACTAGTGAGGGAATGGGTAAATTGTATTAAGCCAAAATGTATCTGATAATCTTTTGCAAAACCTTCATTGAAATCTTTAGTAATCATCTTCACAGTTGGACCAAATCAAAACGCAGTAACTGCCACGGCGAACTGTTCATGATATACGGATGGAGGCGCCATAACTATTACGATAATAAGTATACTATATATAACTGTAAAGTTGAAACATTTTGTGTTCCAAAGAAACCAATATTCGGGTTATTCACCAACAATGATGTTTCCCCTTCACGACTCTCCGAATCCCCCATCCAATTCGAGAAGTCACAAAATTAAAAAATGTATAAAATAAAAACAGTTGTTCTATTTCACAGTGCTTATAAACAGAAAAATGTATAAATTCCTCATGCTACAAAGTGCTGTAGGTAGATTAAAAAGTAATTCTTAGATATGGTAGGGCAGAAAAAGTCGTTTGAAGTGACAAAGAGACAACAAATAAAACAAATCCGAGGGTCATGCAATACGCACTTTTATTTTTCAGCTTGGAACACTAACGGTAGCGTTAAATATAGCAAGCTTCTGTTTATTTTGACTTACTCTGTTACATTAGATTTAGTAAGCGTGCAATCGATAACTGTTTTAAACGTACACCTAATTTTTTGGGTATTCAAAACTTGTTGTTGTTCATTACATCCCGATAACAAGCACCGCTATATCGTATGTTGGCAAGAAATATACTATTTCCGCATAATTTTATCATTACAAAGTTGCTTTATGAACCTCCTTTGATAAGTCGGGAGACTTTTCTACTGCCGCGACATATTAATGCACAGCAAATTAAATTCGGCACTTTGTTTTTCAATGTAACTTGAAATGCTCATGTTCAGTTATCTTAATTTGGCTTCAAAGAGTCAGAGTCACAGCCAAAATTTTCAAACGGTCAGTCCCACGGCTTGGCATCTTCATTGCATTACTATTTTCGATTGTAAACATGAAATAAATATAATTTTATGAGTTTCATTCTTATCGTTATTCTGATTTTATGTTTGCGTTTAAAGTCCGTAGTATAACCCATGATGGAAGGAATATAATAACTGTCGTATCACAGGTTTCATTACCATTTATACTGCGGTAATACGCTCTCCGTTGCTTTAGGCCGTCATTGGGTTTTACTTTTTTCTGTACAAATATAGTAGAAGTGGACCACAATGACATACAGGAAAATTCTGCAGAAGGCCTTCAGTCGTAGTGAATAGCAAGCATCGTAGTACCCAACAATACTCATATCAAGCGTTTTATATAACTTAAATCGGTCATTTCTGGGTAAAGAAATACGTTCCTTTTTATTCGCACAACACATTGCGCTCTCGTACATACATTAAAAGTATAAACTGTTGATGATGTTTCTGTATTATTACATTATGAAAGAAAAGAACTGTATTTTAGAGAAAGTCAATTTCTTTTAGCAGTCTACAAGCACTGAAACTTACGTGTATTAATATTCTCATGAAGGATTTGTCCTGTAAACCTAATCTTTGAAATCTACCCAAATACTTGCATCAAACCAAATATTTGAAATCAAAGGTGGCAAGTGAGCAGGAATACATGTATTTCCCTGTTTACATTCCTCTGAATCGACGTTACCTTTACGGTTTGCAGAGGAAAAAACCTCAGGCACGCGAAGTTATTTCAAATGGTCATGTTTGGAAACGAGCACACTCTAGCAGAGTACATACAAAAAAATGAAACATTTTGTTCACTCGCCTCTTTACAACAGTATAATTATTCATTGAGGTTGTTTCCAGTTAGCCTTATAAATTGACAAGTCGTTTTCGCATGAACAGAAGCGTGTGTTACTAACAAGGTAAGGGTGCACACCCAGCAATAGCCATACTCATATCAAAACTACACGTATGCTTATCACGTCATCTTCTACTACTGCTATTACTCATTTCAAGCTTTTGAAAAGCAACGAATAATAACGAAGAAAAAGTAAATAAATATACACACCATACGAAAACGCACTTTGCTCACGGCTTCTGTACAAATAAACTTCTCGCGTGATGGCATAAAATGCTAATTTGCTCATTACAATTCGGTTGGACGATAACTCGATACGGGGAATTTTTACTGCAGTAAAAGGAAACAAAGGTTTTTGCTATATTGGCTTAGAGAAAGATTTTTAGCTTGATTTCCATAAGGTTAGGTTCATAGCTTGAGCACAAAATATGTCCTTCTAAAATTTTATGTGATATACTGATTGGAGACCATTTTATTAAAATCTATATTTTATTTTTCATGATTAGCCCTTTTTCCTCTAAATACTTAAAAAAAATTATTTTCGAAAAAAACTGTGTCTGTTTTACTGTGTAAGAGATTGCTTTGAAATGCTCCTAGAAAGACCACACCAAGCATCTTTTGCTCCGAGTTGTTTTAGAGTTTGTTAACGAGCTTTTGAAACATGAAAAAGCGTTAAGGGAGTGAAAGGTAGAGTATCCATTTTCTTTCTCTTTTCCAAATCTCAGCCACAATCTAAGTGTTATCAGCCTAGCACAAGCCCACAATCATCATTATTAGGTTTGGTTGATGCTGACATGCAACAAGCTAACTATTCACGAAATGCCTTCGAACTAGGCCTGTGCCATGAAAGGAGTATCACATTAATTCCAACCTTTCCACAAACAGTCCGTAATAATAATTCCAGCAAAGTTAGAGGATATTGAAATTGAAAAGGAGTAAACGATGGAGTTTTATTGCTGGTTTAAACCAAGCTACACAGTACTAGCTCTTCACTTTTTTCACTGGTAGTAAGTTTATTAAATTTGGTTAAAGCTGTACTGGCCAGGGGCAATCTACCAGAAAATTCAGAGTAGATGAAGAAGGAAAGCGAAAGCGAGACTAGTAATCCATCCACGTCAACGAGCACCCATCGTTTTATGCAGATCATGAAGTTATTTGCATTCAAATAAGTAGCTTTAGGTCTTAGAACCCACTAGCCTGTACTTAACGTTTTCACCACACACAAAAAACCTGAATTCTTAAGCTTGAACAGCATACAAGGAATATACACATTTTTTCACAGTTTGCAACCAAAAACGGTATTCATGGAACTACTGTGTAAAATTTTGAATGATGTAGGAAAGATTATGCGTCAGATTCATTCTTCAAGTGATGCATGTGCACAGGAAGTCTACAGATTTAGACGATTTGCTTTTTTATTTTTCAAAGAAGACACTTAAGGCATTGTGATTCCTTTTGCCAAAACAGTAACGCACATGCGAAAATCAAAATAGTTTTTACAAAAGTTCAAAGGAAATTATATTCTGGAAAAAGTGAGATACGTTACCTTGCATATAACTGCTAATCCTTTAATTACAAAGCCATATCACATATGCTTGACAGATTGCAAGTCGGGAACATATCACACTTCATAGGAAAGACAATTCGGACAGTCTAGGTATGAGTATATGCATGCTACCGGCATTTCCATATTATTTTTCATGCATCAAACACTCCATTAATTGGTTTTTATTGCATCATATTCCACAAGGCATTGAATTTCATACATCTCGTATTAGGCAATGAAAATGTACTCTAACTTAAGGCGAAAACCAAACTGTAAGATGGGAATCATGATAAGGGACTTTTCACTGGGCTGTGTCATCTAATAATTTTTGTTACAAATAAAATAGGTCATTTCACTGAGCACCCAAGTCTTTTAATTAATCTTGTCATCGGAGATTGAGTGAAGTGGAGGTTTTTTTCATTTGTCAACTAATGGCCTTAGAGAAATGTTGTCATACATTACGCTGAAAGTATCATGGCATTCATCTAACGACTCCATGATTAACACTCTTTTTATTCCATCAACTAGAACCGTTGTTACTCCAGGCGCAAATCACTCATCAAACGCAAATCACGAAGTACCCAGCTGGTAATATAAGGATTTATTAACTACATTGCAGTTGGTAATTTATTCCAGACTGCAAACAAGATATTGCTATAAGTGTCTTGTTCACAAAGCAAAGAAATGAAGTAGATTTTTGATTGTGAAGCCGATAAGCCTTCAACAAACTATGACTTCCGGGCAAATTTGTATGCACAAAAGAATTGGCTTATTTTCGGGTATTGTGTTGTGTTTTGAATGATAGAACATAACAACATTTAAAAATTACAGAATATGGTAGTTACACCAATGTTCCTAGGCTCGCCACTTTACGTTTAATCTAATGAGTGAAAGATACGATGATTTGTCTGTTGCGGCTTTTATGTTCAGTTAGATCAGCGTGAGTTGTTCGGAGGATAAGAGGAACATGGTAAAAATATATAAATCGATTATGAGAAAAATGCGCAGAAAACGATAGACGTGATTTGAACAGTGTGATAGGATCGGAAGGATTGAGTGAGTGGCAGATGACAAATTAAACATGCTCTCATCCTGCCTTCGAGCTATTAATCATGATGATGTAAGCCTCTTTTTTTAGTTGCTTCGAACAATCTATGCCATACAAAATATGGTCTTGAAACTCCCCGGGAATTACTTAAAAAATATATGTATTGGCATTAATATACTCAGAAATCTACATATTTTGCTGTAAATAGTATAGATTATGAGTACTAGTAATTACATGACGTGTCAAAGAAACGAAATCTGTTGAGACTACCCTTTTGGATCTGTAACTGTTATCATTAAATTGCCATCCTACTTAAGTTTCATAGTTTGTTCAGAGTCGACTTTCTCCACAAAAGTTTGCAGTGGCTCAGAGGAGGCTAATTTAGCTCGTACAACTGTTCAGGTTTCAGTCGAAGCCACGTCATCGAAACACCAACTAAGCAAATGTATGAATGTTTCAACTCCACTCTTTCTTTAAACTAAGGTCCTCTTTAAAACCAAGCAACGGTCATGGTTCATTCTGCATGCAGGTCAAACTGAAGATTTCAGAATTCAACCGGCACAATTCTCCTGTAACTAAGTTTCGCAACAGAGGATAGAAGAAATGTGTTGAATTGGATGGAAAAATTAAATTGAAAAGACCAGCAGTGGTACCACTGCTTCGAGCATTGCGTTTTTTTTTTTTTTTTTTTTTTTTTTTTTTTTGCAATTTCCGATCCTGTTGCTATACATCCCCAACAGCATTTATCCAAGCAAAATAGGCACATCCGATGGCCTAGTATAAATGGTCGATTTCCTACACTTCATACTACCTAGTGGCATGGAAAGATCAAGGGATTTCTTTCTAACAGCGTCAGAATCGGCAAACTTCCTTCCTTTCTTGCTGATCCTAAATAAAAAGGGCAACCAGAAAGCTTGTACGCGTCACGCATCTATCCGTAGTATATAAATATGCTCGGTCCTTCTAGCTCCTCATCACGGCGGCACAAAGTGGGATCCTTGTATGATCCCTTTTGCAAGCGAAACGGCAACACCGAGGTTCCCTTTTCCAGAGACTACGGCAAATCATAATGTTACACATCAGTCTGCTAGGCAATGCGGTTTTTTTCGAGTGGTAAAATGTTAGGACAATGGTATGCTTCCCGAAATTGGTTTTCTTTTCGTAATATGTGGTGTTAGGGAAATGGATGAGAGCAAAAAACGGAAAGAGTATTAGTCGTGGTGTTATTTTTATGGAAGCTAATCTAACAAAGCAACGGTAGAAGAATATCTTTAATTTTCGCTTCTAGAACACGAGTAAACTAGTTTCCTATCGAAAATCCACAAATCCGATGGTCATAATCATACATTATGATTCTACCAGGGTGTACGTGAGAAGCGTTCTGGATAAGTCATACTTCTTTTTGATATCAGTATTTCCGGAAAATAAATCCAAGACAAAAAAAGAATCTTTGGCTGGGTTAAAAGTTGTTGAACAAGCAACAAAACTTGTGGAAACATTGTGATTTCCTTACAAATACTTCGATGTAACTCCAGGAATAGGTATATGTGCATCATCTAGAGATGATGCCATCTAAGGTTTGACTGATAAAAGTATGAACCATTTCTTACTCTGCGTCACTGAAAAAAAACACTGCTGCAAGTAGGACAAACCATTGTTTTAAAAGAAAGTATTAAATGAAACCAAGCGGGACGTATTACATTGTAAATTTTGTAATTCGTGTGTGGTGTCCTTATTTCTCTGGACCCCTGTCTCAAGTGAAACATGGACAACATTACCAGCAACAAAATAAAAATGGATAACCATATTTAATTCAAACTTCTTCTTAAGAAAATCTACAACTTTTAACAAGATTACCAAATATGCATGAGTTGAAAACAGAGAGTAGGTTATTTAGTGATGAAGTAGTTGCTTTTTTTGTTTCCCACAACGCTGATTATGTAAATCAGCAAGTCCTTTACTATCAGAGTTACACTCAGTTCAGTCCCAGTTTCATCTTACTTATAAGGACAAAACCAAATGTCGTGAGGTGAACTATCTTTGTACGTATTTAAAATTACTCGGTCATGTACATTTCATACACGAAATTTATGTAGCAAAGATAAAAAACCCAGTGCCGTCCTTAGCATAGAATTTTTTAAACGGAATGATTAGAAAAATTCCATAGACCTTGGTGGGGAGTTTCTTTCTCCGTGAGACGGTCTAAGTATACACACCGTAAATAATGAAAAGGGCCACAAACTTGGTAAGACTAAAAACATTGTTTATGGAGTGAGTTGCTATTATTAGAATCTATGGCCGACTCTTCGGATAGGTAAAGTCGTTCTTGGCAAGACCACAACGATAATAATGTTGCTCATCATCGGACAGGTTATTCCCTGGTGTGTCTTTTATGATGATTCTTTAAAAAGTCTCAAGTGTTTTTTGTTAATACCATGAACTTGCGTGGCGCATTCATGTGTCCCGAATTACGAATGGCTAGTCTTTTTGTATAGAATTTTATGCTAAAAATGTGAACATTAAAATCCAGCTTGCTGTTCGTCCGATGGTACAAAAGGTATAAATTACCGGACGAAAAATGATATAGCTCATTTTCCGTTAGAATGCTTAAGGGTTTTCTGTGTATCCAACGAAGGTAAATTGTATTTATTCAAGCAATGTTTTATTCTTCTTGCAGATCACATACGAGAATTCTCATGTGGAAAGCGGTACTACAGGACGTTCTACCAAGATCCGAAGCGTGGATTCCTGTACATTGGTGCTATGTAAGTTTGTTTGTATTCAAAATCTTATCTGCTTGCTTACTGCAAAACCTGCGATTTAACCTTTGAAAACAATCTAAATCACCCTGTGATTGGCTTCAATCCAAAGATGTCCCTGCCATTTATGAAATCATGTGACCTAAATTTAAAAAAATGCGATGTCGACTATATTGGCTAAAATCATGCCATCGACTATATTCCTCTTAAGTAACTTCCTAACTAGTCATTTGTTAGAAGTGGTAAGACGTAAGAGTGGTTGCTTTACATAGTCTATGGGATCGGTTATAAAAGAGAAATTGCAAAAGTTATTTCTAAAAATTCTTCCACAATCAGCAAAATCAGAATTATAGGTGAATAGGAACAGCCAGGTAACTTCTTGCGATTCAAAGCTCAATTTGGTAACAAAAAAGTGATGTTAAAATGTGTTCTGGTTCTATTGAACTTGTCCTTAGGGTATAGTATTGGAGAAAGTTATTACGCAAGTAAGCAAGTTGATTGTTTGGGCAGAATATTGCCACCACAGAGGTCATTTCTCGGAAGCCTGATAGGATTGATGCGTAGGTAATGAATTGTCTGTGGAATTGTCTTGAGTCGAAACGAACTATTACATTTTGTTGCTAATCCGATTAAACCTTATTGGTTCTTTCCAAACGAGAAAACCATACTAGCTGTCATTCCATCCCAGGTCATACCCTAGCGATTTCAAGTCGTACCCGAATGCCTGTAAAATGTGCTTCAACAGCGAAACATACCATCCCTTGTTGGTAATTGCTCGACATTTTGGACGCTCCGAAAGCTGACGCAAGCAACTCAGCGATTTGTAAATATCACTATGCCCTTCTTCAGAAGCCACTATTTCAACCACACAGAAGGATGGGTGTGTCATTTGTCGCTGTTGTATTCAAATTTTATTTCGCGAAACTCATTTACGACAGGAGAAGTATCAAGAGGAACATTATTTGATGTAGAAACAGTATACTGTTTACACTGGCAGTGGCAAAGGTTTGTTTAAACAGTTTTTAGAAGTTGGAAGTGTGCCCTTTCTGTTGAGTAAAAGATTTGCAGACTTAATTTTCCTGAGACATGAATACTCACTAAAATTTGGATTCCGAAATAATGAGCTAGCGTACGTGAGTCAAACAACGGTATTTTCTTTCATTAGCACAGCTTTGATGTTTCTACCTTAATGAGGAAAGAGAAACTAGTCATTGGATGTTTACTTTTGGGAAACAAGTTATTGCAAGTTTACCTCTGCAAAAGACAAACAACCTGTTTACACTATCATACCAAATCGGCGATATTGCATGAGATGTTTACAAATAAAAGTTTCAGCCAAGTATGTATGACATCTGATAAGTGGACTGTCATACATTTGCATACGTTTAGTTTTAGACTTTACTATTAATTTCACAAAGGAAAGACTGCATGTCGTCGATTCGAAGGAACTGGAAGCTAAATACTCTTTAGATAACATTTAATCAGTGGTTATTTTGAGAGTTGAACATGAAACCCGAGTAATGAAACTGATACTGAAGTCCTAAGAACTCATTTCGATTTTCGACACGTATACGATAGAAATAACATGAAAACTAGCTAATCAGCTAAACGAAACCAAAAGGTTCAAAATGGAGTTTGTCGGTCCACATCACTGAAGCTTTCTAATTTCAAGACAAAGTTTTGTACAGAAGGATTGTGCCCGTGAAAGGTGAAATGGCTCTAAATTCGTGGTATGGCATATGTGGCGGAATGTAAATAAATTGCTTTGGCTGGTAAGGATGAGGACTATATTAATTCTATCCAATCGTCTGAGACTTTGGCCGGATGATGATAAAAGGAAGTGAGAAATCGAGAACCGTCCTCAAGTGGAAATTCATATGGCGTCCTAATGGATTTTGGATACTGTAAACCGATAACACATTTGTTTTATGAGAGAGAAGGGGAAGTGAGAAAGAGAAAAGCTTTTATCTTTCTCGACATCTTTCTCTTCTCTCCTATTTAGGTGTTTACTCAACTAAGACAACACCCTGAACCACCACTCGCCTCGTGTTGTATAAGGTTTTTATAGCGAACTTCCAGCAACCTCATACTTATTGAAGATGTCCAGAACATATTATATAGGCAAAGTTATAGTGTTACAGAAATTCATACTATAAACATATTTGTACATACCGATTCGTATCTCAAATGAGAAATGAAAATATGCCCCGAAAAGCGAAGAATTGGCTGTAATGATGAAGATATGCCAGTTTTAACAAAATGACTAATTCATCAGCAAGTGTGATATAAGCTAATGAACGAATCATGGAACGATCTACAGTCTCGCGCCTTCACAAAGTATAGGGAAAATGTGCCGCCTAAAAATATAAGGTTGTTCATTTACCTACTGTTGACAAAAATTGTTGTTTGAAAAAAGAAATTGTTTCGTACCTTTCAATTCATTTATCGAATGAATTTAACCTTTTCTAGGTCATCTTTTGTTCCAATTTACGAAGCATAACTGTAGTAAAACGTCGCAGCGTCAAGTTAAATTATGCGATAATAAAGGTTCGAAGGTACAAAGGTACCTTCTGGATTACCATTTTGTGGAGTGCTAGTAAGTTTAATGGTTAAATTTTGTTACTTTTCGCTTGCCAAGTCCCCAGGCGAACTTGTTTTTATAACAACTCGACTCATTTTCGAAAACGTTTATTTCTTTTGATTCAGTAAACATAGAATAGGGATATGGATGTATTTTCATTTTCATGTCTGCTCCACAAAGTGCTCATGTGCCGCACAAAAATGTGGAATCAATTTATGCACAATTTTTACTGTGTTACACATTCCAGAAATATTGTATAAACAGAACCTATCGGTAGATACGTCTATAGACGTAATTCGACACAAGGACTTTTTGAATATAAATGATGAGATGAAGTTTTGGCAAAGGTGGTCTCACTGGGAATGGGAGAATGAAAAAGTTTACTGTTGTTTTGTGCGACCAAATAAAAAGAGCCAAAAAAATTCAGCAGCAACCAAGTGGAAAAATATTTTTTTATCAATTTCATTGATTGTCTTTTGTTATGCCACACGGCGCACAACACAGTACTACATGCCAGTTTTCCGCTAACTCTACAACTCCAGAATTATTTACGACTATGAACATGTTCTTGCCAGCAGATCCCTGTGATAGGAGTATTTTTTTACTCCAAGACATAATATATCACTTTTACTCTCTTGTTGTGTATGCATATTTGATCGCATGTTCATTCATATTTCTAGTCAGGGCGTGAAATTCGATTGTCTCTTGACAGCAAGAGAAAGAAGACTCGCTGTTGACGCCAACATTACAATTCTTTATTGTGATCAACACTATCCACTTTAGTGAACACCAGAAATACTTTACTCGTGTTCAGTTATTGTAATCATATGCAGTTACTAAGAACTGCTCATTTATTCTGTGTTGTCTACTGGTTGGTAAAAAGAAGCCATATAGTCTTGTTCACGGATCCTATTATTTGCTCGGAGAAAGTAAATTCGTCGCGTGGAACATATAGTTCCTATTGTTTTCCCAGAGTGCATTATGTGTCGAGAAAAATGGGGAAAGTTGTAGTTGGCTCGTTTGTTCCTTCGTTAGACCTCATTTGCATCCCGTCACTCAGTAAAATTGCAATTGCTTTGCCCCAGGGGTAACCATCCAGTCTTGTGTGATGAAGGCATTAAGCAATCTGCATTTGAAATAAACTTCATATGAATTTATAATGCTTGGAAGTGTCGGTGGCAGTTACGCATTTTGAATCTAGGCAGAGTTTGTATTACGTTACAAATGCGTTGAAGGTTGGTTGGAAGGATTGTCGAGCAGGCTATAAATATTATGCTAATTTCGAACACAAATCCAGATGAACACGTACGATTTATAGTTTCAATGAATACAGGGATCTATGAATGAAGTTAGCTAAAAGGCAGCCTTACAAAGATTCAAACGTTAATCAAATCATTGAAGTAAAAATTTGAGCTAAACAAATTACCGACCTTGTTCTCGAATAAATCGGAACGATGCTTGGATGACTTATACACTGAAACGTTTTGAATCTTACGCTACGTCTACACATGCATCGTATTTCACTTGATTATCAATTCTTCTACCATTCGTATGATTTCTGACAGTTCGTCATCGACATATGCTAAGCTCACACGAAGACTGGTTTAAGAGTTGTGAGAGGAGAACATTGCCCGACATAATACCATTTACATGGCTAAGTATGATTCATTTTTCAATTATAAATGGCACCCTATCCAGGAACCCCTTTAATTGTGGGGCACATTGGTTTTCTATTAAGCGAGCCATCATCTTGATGATCTTTGCTCTTATCTTACATGAGATCACCCCTCGAACAAAAGTGTGCAACTTTCAGCATGCTCGGATGAAAATGTCATCAAAACTACTTCCAGTTGTAATTGAATGTTCGAAATCTCTGAAATAGACGGATATGTGTTTGTTTAAAAAATTTGACTTCTATCTAGTGATTTATGAAACATTACAGTACTTTAAAACAATTAAACTACTATTCAGAAACTTTGGGGATCGGATGTTTGCTTCGTGTGCCATGGTACGGTACTGCACACGAAAGATGTTATAAAAACTTATACGTTATGCCAGCCTAATGCATTTCAATAATTTTTCGCTTGTATGCATTTCTGTTTGTTCTTCCTTTTAATCAGAATTATAGTCGAGTACAGACAATAAATAAATGAAGATAAGTTTGAAGCACGAAGGCGTGGAGTGGCACTCGTCCCATGCTGAGAAGCACTTCATCAAGCAGGGAAAATACAATTTGAACTTTTTTCCTGTATCACATTCGACATAATCGATATCAAGAGTGATCTTGAACCTTATTTATGTCTACATCTTTTCATTGCCAACAACCACCACATTTTATAGATCATATTTACCACCAAGACAGAGAGGAAGGATGCAAAGGGTTAAAAAGAACAGAAGAACAACACTGAGCAATCATAACAATATATAACAACACACACGTTATTCCCATTAGTGTTTTGTGACTCAGTGCACACAGTTCACGAACGAGAAGTTCGTATGAAAATCACGTATTTTGAAAAAGCTCTTATCATGCAAACAGGCAGAGATTGAATTTGATCGATCCGTACTCTTTTTCATCAAGTCTGAACTTTTGAAGGATAAAACCTTTATTCTGGAGGGTATGAACGCATTTTACTAGTAGATACGCTTTTAAATCAATCGTTCACAAAAAAAACTCGATGGTTAAAACACTTAAAATTAACAATCGAAAATATCTTATCCCAAAATCTACGACTTGAGTTTGAAAGAAATGTTATACAAGTTTCGTCTAGATAACATTTAAGAAATAATGAGGATTTCTTCCGGGCATGCTTCTAAATAGGGTTCAAAACGAATTACAAATTTTGTACAGAAGAAAGTTTACATGCTGGTGTAAATTGCTGTACGTGTACTCAGTAAAAGAAGGAATACATTTGACGTATAACAAGCAAATGGTATTCTAAATGAAATTTATTTCCTACTTGTCATTAGTAACCTATAATGTAGGCTTCTATTTTTCTTTCGTTGGTTGCGACTATTGAGAGAACCCCTGAATTCAATTAAATGCTCGAATGGGAATAGAATACTATGTAGATATATGTGAAGCAGTAAACCAAATTTGTTTGGTTTTGGCTGACATTTTTACCTCAAAACGGCGAAAATAAAAATTACTAACACAATATGGAAGTTGGAAGTGCACAGTTATGAAATTTGGGGCTATATTGAAACTTAACCAAGGTATGTCACACGTTACAGCCCATATTAGAATAGATTTAGATGTATGAATGAATACAAGCATGTTGTACAATATTTGCATGCATAGATGTGGAGGGGTAGAGTTTTAGGTCGGTCGCACTAGAGACTCTGAGACTGATTGGAATATTCATCCTCCTTTAAAGTTCGTTAAATCTGTCTGCGTCAGATCATCGACATGACAAAACACGGAGAGAGCTGTTATGTACGTATACGTTTGAGGATTAGTTTACAATGAGCATCTTACGATCGGAAATTCCTTTGATGCTCTCTCAAATAGAATTCCCGTCAGCGCTAGCTGTCTTATTATTCCGCAATCCAAACCAAACGAATCAAAACCCCAATTCGTACGTCTATGTTGAACCATCACAACAACCCCTTCTTATGAAGCATGTTATTAGGTGTTGTTCACGAGCGAAATCTTCTCTTGTTGTGAGGTTTTCATGTAAACATCAAGAAGAATATATTCCGCTGGAGTATATTGTTGATGGTTAACATTCCCTTCTTAGAGGTGATTTGCCCTGTCCACTATTCATATTTAAGCTTTAACAAAGTACAAAAAACAACGATATCTTAGAAGGCGGAACAAGCTACGAAATGAAAAATCGGCTTTAAAATTGGAGTTCACAAAATTTTTACACAACTTGGAAATCCTCAACAATGTATACAAAGGTTTTTTTATTTCGATACAAAATAAGAAGCAATATCTATTCATGTTGTGAAGTAAAAGTAATAAACGTGGGAAATCAGTATGGCTCAAGATATGCTGCTATTCATGTGGAATATCTATATGTTTCAGGAAGACTTGCGTGGTTTTATGTTTCCTAAATCTTTAAAATTGATTTTGACGCGGATCCAAATTTGCAATTCAAAGAATTCTGCGTGCAAATGTATTCGA
Source organism: Akabosia matsudoensis (assembly GCA_019593645.1). NCBI lineage: Eukaryota > Metazoa > Arthropoda > Collembola > Entomobryomorpha > Paronellidae > Akabosia > Akabosia matsudoensis. Next base: position 2,786 of record VICI01001884.1, on the reverse strand, counting down.
TTGATGCTCGAAGTAGTGTCTGCAAACTCGTGTGTATTGCAAAAGGAGATTTCGGGAGGTGTTACTGTAGTATTAAGCAGATTGCTGGAAATAGGATTCCTGGCTTGAGAACTAATACGAGTGGAATTTGAAACTTACAAATACTGCTTGTTAATAACGGATTCACAATTCTTTTGTGCTTGACTAATGCTTCTTGTAGCACATCGACTTTTCTTTCACTCATTTGCTTACGTTAGACACTGACATGACTGTGTGGTAATTTTAGTAAAATCCTTGACGGGAAGTTGTTTTCATTGGACTAGTGTTAAAATCTCTAGGAAGGAAACTGTGCGCGTGGTCGAGTATCCACAGAAGTGAAAGTAAATCACACAAAGAGGCAAGACGAGTCTCCTCATCATAATGTCAGCTTTCATATTCAAATCAGTGTCATTTTTCTTGCGAATCATCATCAGTCTTTTTCTAAAGAGAACACAAATAGTCGTATAAGTGTGTTAGTTATTTGTATTTTACTAAATTGTATTCATTTCCTATTCTGTAACTATATTGAAACACATCCAAATTCAGTGCTTATTCAAAATATTTCTCTACATTGCTTCCCATCATATATCAGGCTAATTTAGAATGTACTTGAACTATACATGTTGGGCATTTACATTATAAAACATGATAGCAACTTTACTAAAACGGTGATATGGAATAATTTTCTACCGAATTCTTGAAATTCTCCTCACTGCTCTTTTAAAACTTTTGCATTCACTCAGTCATTCTAGCAGGGTAGCATTGGTATCTATAAGACTGTTTCACTACTAAAGAAACATCTGTAAACATTGTAAACTAAGTAAGTCCCTAAGCTTCTGATTGAACCCAACACTTTGGTGTATTTGCCAAGCACTAATCATTTATGCACGAAAACGTCGTAGCAAATCTTGATCCTGGAAGCGATGGCAAAAACATATTCGTACTCCGTCGTGCGTTCGTAAAGCCCATTAAACGGGTGGAACTGATCATAAGACATGCGGACCTGTATCTACGGGTATTTGGGCCTTTTCTAAGTTCATGTACACGCATACAATTAAGGCAAGGGTTTAGAAAATCTACCTAAAACTTATATGGCATGCACTGTACTTTTTACATTCTTCCACACAATCTTTGAGCTATGCAAATAAGTAGATTCTAACTTAAATAAAAATTTCGCGACGAATTCAATAGTTGATGGTGAATAATTTCTTAAATAATCCTAGAGATTCTATTTAAGGTGCTTGTGCCACGGTTCCATCGAGTCTAAAACTGTCATTGGAGTGTTTCAGTCATAGAAGGATGCCTTCCATGTTGGATTGGAGGGTAGAACCACAAAAAATGAGAACTAATGGTAGAACAGTTTTAATCTTTAATTTCTGTTTTCTTTACTAAACTACTTCGTAAAACTACTATGTACTACTTTGCATAGAAGAAGAAAGTTTTGCTAGTCTGGTTTCTAAGCGTGTTCGTGGTCTCGGTCTGAGCATAACACACAATAGTACGCACTACGCTAGAAGCAGATAATTAAGTAGTTTCCAACATTTTTGTGACATTCATTTAGCCCCGTTATCAGCAGCACTGGATGACAACCCAAAACTTCTTGATGGATTTTTGGCTAACTAAGCCTTACTCTCGTACCTCAACTCTATCGTTTTGTAACAATGACAGTTTTGAAACAAAACGATTCATACTTGAAAGACAAGTATCACACTTTCCCTACCATGACCGAAAACTTGCTGTTAAAAATGGTTGTTGTCAACATCATAGCCAAGTCGCTTACGTTTACACTTACGAAACTAAAGTAGCCTATCATTTCCTTCACGTGTTATACAAAAGTCTAACCACTAAACCTTGGTAGACACTGAAATACAGAAAAAAGGTGGCAGGCAGACTTTATAAAACCGAAAAGTTTGCTATTATTACAGAAATAAACGTAGCCGAATTGGAAACTACAAAATAGGCTCTGAACGAACAACTATGTTAACTTGGAACATTATGTTCGCAGCCACTCATTTTGTGCTTAGTAATAATTTTCGAGATTATTCGTCTGTGTCTTCTCTGTCGCCCGTGCTTTCTCTTTTATTTCTTTCCCAGTCAGACATCCAAAGCGATTCGGTTATGAGCATGGACTACCAGGAACATTAGACTAGTTACGCAATACTCACTGTTACAACAACGAAAGTTGTCCTAACCGTTGGTGCAACCAAAAATGTAGGCAGTTCCAATTGGAAAATATATTTATACAATTTATCTTTGTACCACTAGTCCCTCTCTCCAATTATTCTTTTTGGTGAACAACTGAAGAGTCTAGTGGTAAAAATAACAACGATTGGAGTAGTAGTAAAGTTTTAGGAAAAGAAAGTAAGCTATGGCTATGACTTGCAGACGCTTTAAAAGGGACAACCAAAAGGAGGACAGACTTTCGGTGTATGCAGACAACGAAGAATAACGCTATGTTGTAATAACAGTGGTGTTGGTTCTCTTAATTTGTTATATGTCAGAGGAACCAACTCGTTCCTTGTTCGGTGGCCACTCACGATCTCAAGATGAATGGGAAAGGGTCGACTTCAGAATGCAGCCTAAAATATGTATGTACGTAAATGTCTATTGTACATCCCCTGTAAAGGACTAACAGCGAGTTATGTGTAGTTTACCAGGGAAGTACACAGGGAAACAGGAAAGGGCTAATTTTCTCAATACGAATTTTCTCTGGATATGGAAATGCTTCTCGTTCTTGTACAGCTATAAATATCCATGGGATTTCTTTA
>VICI01001883.1:0-19344 GCA_019593645.1 Akabosia matsudoensis | reverse complement strand
ATGGTATCATGGTATAATAGTCTTGTATTAAATTGTTTAAAAAAATTGTTCATTGTTCGTTATGCAAGACGGTGTCTCTTTCGGTGCTTACCTATATTCGGCGAGTTGCCGGGTTTATTTCTTTTCGTATCATCAATAATCAAACAATTGCAAAAATGAGACGATATCCTTGTCACCCTTAAGCACAGGCAATCTGATCATTTAAATGCTGAAAACAAACTGAAAGACATCTTTGCTGCTGCAAACATGACTCCTTCGGACCCATTCGTTTTTGTACTTTGCTTTCGTGAGAACATGTCTCGTATGTCGTGGTTTTTGACTGTTGCAAGCATAACATCTATCATTTTCTGCAGCATTCGTGTCAACCTTGTTGCTGTAGTGTTGATGCTTTGGCTATTTAAAAGTAACGAAAGTAGCATAAATATTACATCGATTTTTCTCTGTACGTCCGTCAATTATCAATATTCAAGACTGGAAGTTTAACGTCCAAATTTTGCAGCACTTCTCAATATGGTTAAAACACTGAGTATCTTAATATCAGTTTTAAACCAGCGGTATTTGCCCACATACTGTTTTTTTAATTAAATGCGTTTATGACTCCTTGCTCGCTACTATTAAAACATCCAGATAGCACAGTGCTTAACTTAGCGGGGAGTAACTGAAATGTAACTAGTTGTCGCTCCTTCTTCATCTTCATTTATTTCTGCAGATATTAGTTATGAAATATTTTTTGAAAAGCAAAGTATCTTCAACTCCTCCTGTTTGCTTGTCACCAAATAAATCCTTGTACGTTTATTTTGTTCTTTAGCCGATTCTTTGCTATGATGGACACACAAATTGAGCAATCAATTTGTTTGTATGCGCAAATAATAATACAGTGGCCGCAACGCAATGCCAATTGTGTATTGTGTATAGCTGAAGCTATTAAAATTACGATATGCACTTCACAAAGTTCATCAATGAATGTGGTTAACACAAAAGAACGCAAAAAACCTAGGAGCATTCTAATAGAGAGGAGGCTGAGAGTAGTTTTCTTGTGATTTTGAGATTTATTTGAGATTTAAAATACATATACATTTGCAGAATGTGACTGGATGCCTGACGGCCAAGTGAGTAATGGTCAATATAATTAGTAAACATATTTGGTTTAATGCAGCAAGTGAATGTAAAAAATGAGCAAAGTTTTGCGCAAATGTTTGCTGCTATTTTGTGATTGTTTGATGATTTTGTTGCAAATTCTTTACGATGCATTTAATAGTGAAACAAGACACCTGAACGTGTGCAATTTAAATTACAATTATCACAGATTTTCAGTTGAAGGTGGGAAAAACATGCTTTTGTACTGAAATGTGTCACTGCTCATTATCCATTGTTGGCCAAAATCGTGGCTGGAAGTTTATGTGTTTATAAATTTATAAAAGAAAATAGAGTTAAAAGGCTAACGATTGTTGTTTGGTAGAAAAATCCTTCGAACAAAAGTTGACCATGAAGCCAACATTCAAAGAAGCTGTGACCATCCAGGGAATATTTCGAATTAGTCACACATTGACGATAGAAGACTTTTAATTGTTAATAAACCAAATGGCAGAAATTCATTTACTTTCCGAATACGTTGAAAGAAATTTGTCATTAAATTGAAATTCCGAGGGTTATCAAACACTGTCACTGTATGCGGATAAATGTGAAGATTAGGAACAAGTTCAAAAAGTTCAACATTTTTTCACAGGTCAGTGAACATCCGCATTGCTGACACCGTCAAAATTCTTATAAATCTGGGGACTATTTGTAATCCCATTTAAAATCGTTTAGCAAGTGTTGACACAGAAAACGCCCGAAAACGAAATGATTGTCTGTGAAAAAATCTTACTCGGTCAATTTTCTATCAAGGGATCACTTTGATGTCGAAGAAATTTTTTCAAATATTACATCATCGATTCCGTTATATGGTTCATGGTACACATAACATAAGCTTAAGTAAATCATAATATGTAATATGTACCCTATAAACTTACTGCAATGATAGAAGAAGCAGCAATCGATGATCATCGTTTTACTTGTAGGATGTAAGCACAGTTATAAGATATCCATAATTTTTTGTTCGAGTGAACGACAAAGGGAGGCCGTGCATGATTGTATGAGGATCCATATCAATACCTCGGATCTCTTATAGGTGAGGTCATCAATCTGCGAGCGATTTTTTCCTTATGGTCAATTGTTACTAGAAGATGAAAATGATTTAAAAAATTAATAGCAGGTATAACCTTTCATGTGCTCACAGTCACACACGTAATGTGCTAGACAAGATCACATGATTATCATTGTACTAAATTGCAATCAGAGTCAACTGCTATTAACGATGGCGTTTAATATAATGCATATTCATTCAATATAATTTAGATCGGAAAAGTAATAAGTAGCTATTTTTGCGTGGATGGCTGCAGCGCGATAGCCATATTATCAAGGGTCTAAATTTGAACAATTGAGACAGCTTCATCTTATCTTGCAGCTTATTAAGAGGTGTTCCTCTCTTCCTTTTCTGGCTATGGGTATTGTCAAAAGACAGTCCTCTCTCATCATCACCACCACTACTTAACTACTCTCACTTAAGATGATTCCAATCATTAAATCTGCTCTCCCTCTAATATCTCTTTTACGTATGAACCAAGTATTCTTGACATAGTTGACATTTCCTCGAAGAAATCCAACTAGAAGATTCCCGTCAACTCTTACGTAATATGATAAGAAAAAGTTAAATGAAAGTGAAGGATAAAATCTAAACAATTTCTTAGCTCATTTGAGGCTGTGGTAGAATTCTTGTGGACAGCTATTGATGAGCTGTTTACAAATGAAAACATGTTTTTAAATTTTAAATCATGTCATGTAAATATTATGGACGTTGGCTTTGATGTTTTTCCCTGGAGTTAAAAAAAGTCATCAAATTAAACTATTTGCTAGTTAGTTAGTTTCAGTGAGTACTTCATGGGTTACTAGTTTGTACACCTTGATTCACAGAACTTGTTACACAAATAGCTCGCACCCCATTTAACAACGCGTTTTTACAGTATTTTTTCATGTCATATATGTTATGGGTTGTGTTATTTTTTAAACAAAATTTCTAGAACGTTTGATACTTTTTGTTGATAATTACACTGCAACATATTTGGAATATTTCCGCTTATAACGAAAGAGTAATTATAGTACCAAAATCGATTTTATTGCTAAGGACAAACGATTGCACATTTTTTATTTATTCGATGATACAAGTATATTCCGTATAATTGCTCACTTGGCATATGCCCATCATCAAAATTGAAGATGACAACATTTTGATTCATGATGAATGGTGCCTCTCACAGTTCACTAAATTTTGTGTATTTAGCTGCACATAAAAGACAATTGTGGCCCAGTAAATTGCTATTACCCAAAAAAATTATGGTGACGGCCATTTCAGGCATTTTCCCCTCTCTCCTACAACTATGAAGTACGACTACTGCGTTGTAATAAAAGTTGAAATTTTTTAAGCAAGTCTCTGTTTTTATGGTTGTTTTGCGCTTTTTAATAGCCATATTGTAACAGCATAACACCTGTAATTTCTTAATTCCATAAAAACCTCGTGAAGTAATTCATTAGACTGAAGACGTCCTCTAAAATTCCAATTAACTACATTAGAAATGTGCATTAGTAATTGTTGTGCCACTTGTCTGTTGCTGCTTCTGGTGCTAACTCTACAACACTTCTCCTATCCACTTCAACTGTCAGTTGGACGGAACGTAAACTTATTTTCATGCTTTTTGCATGCTGTTGTAACATGAACTTGTCTGAATGAGAATACAATTTTTAAAACTATCCAACGTTACATCACTTTCATTTCATCTTCATTCATCGCATCTGCCTTTTGTAGCAAAAATTTATGTGCTTGTTTTTGATCATGTTTAATTCTAACTTCGACCTTACAACAAAAAGGCTATACACATATACAACTAGAGGGGGATGTAACAATTAATGCATTTATCAACCGTTTGCTATAAAAATTGTTCTTTCTGATAGAACTTGCCCCAGCAATCAGCAAAATATTTTTTTTACTCTAGCAGCTTTTTTTTTGGCTTATCATAAAACCTTTGCATAAGATTTGTGGGGTAGGTGAGGTAAAAAGAATGACTGCATAGAAGACTGCCGACTACGAAAAGTGCATCTCATCCATTCTGTTTATTTCTTAGTACGCAAGAAAAAAAACAGTAACAAAAACAATAAACCGGTACAACGGAATACCGAAGTAGCGTAAGCCATGGACAAAATGCGCAAAAGATCATGTCAAGCAGACATAGCGTGCTCAATTCATCCTTGAAAAACTAATTCGGGCAGCTGTACGTACCCAAAAATAGATGCAAACGCATTTATCCGTTGCATTCGTCTAGTAAGCACCTCTGTACAGTATTTTATGTCTATCGCACAAAGCGGACTTAACTTATCCGTAAAAACGAATTCGGGCACCTGCAGGTACCTGGGAATCAATGTAACCTCATGTATTCGTTGCCTCCGTCTACTAGGAAACTCGAAACGTTCCATGCGAAATATCATGTCTCTATCAGATTAAACGTGTTTAAATTATCCCTAAAAACATATTCGGGATCCTGTAGTTACCTGAAATGCATGTAAACGCATTTATCCGTTGCATCCACGTATAAAGAATCTCAGTACAAAATTTCATGTCAATCACGCAATGCGTTTTCAAGTTATCTCGTAAAAACAAACTCGGGCACCTGCAGGTACCTGAAACCACTTAAAACCCCTTGTGTATGTTGCCAAGTCGTCCCGGCAACCTGTATACAAAATCTCAGACCCATCGGACAATGTATTCCGAAGTTAGAGCAAAAAAACAACTTCTATATACTTGTACAGCAACGCCGCTGAAGGGGCGACGGACAGATAGAAGGACTGACATGCAAAAATTCATAACTCAGCTTACGCCACAACACATTCGACGAGGCGACGGACAGCGGCTGTGTTCCATTGAAAAGGAATTGCTTACACTTACACTGCAACACTGCCGAAGGGGCGACGGACAGACAGACGGAAGGACGGACATGGACAATTTCATAAAGCAGCTTACGCTACTTAATAAAGTCAGCAGGAACATCGAAAATGTATTCGGTCGTGTTAGATATGATATTGAGGGGGCTTTACTGTTTGCCGTTTTGTACATCCAATATTGCATGATGACGGGAACAAGTGTCACGCAAATAAAATAATAACTAGCTTTGGTAACTTTGCTCTTGAAATGCTGCGAGGAATTAACCGTCCGCCTGTTGAAAATGTAGGTAAATATCACGACATTTACTCCTCAATTTTTAGAGTAATTACTAAATGATTAGCTTAACCAATGGCCCCATAACTTTTATTATTTTGCTACATTTTATTGTTAGTAAAACCCCTTTTGTAATGATAAGCAATAAGAACACTCAGAATTTTCTTGTAAATGATATCTTTTCAAATTGAAAAGAAGCTGCTACTTTGGATGAATCTTCCTATTTTGCAACACTTTTTTAAAATTTAAGTTGCAATAAATTATTGAAACTAGAGCAGGTAAATTTTCGATTCTATCCATAGTTTTTTCCCTGAAAACTAAAGTTTTGGATGTAAGGGGTTGAAATTCTATGCTAAGGGAACTGACAAATTCTAACAAATCCTCCAAAATTTGAAGTATGGTGTTTGCATACCCATTACTCAACTTATAGCTTTAATGATTTTAAATTGGCTGAAGCATCGATTTTAAAAGGTTCGGAGAGCAAATAGCTAATAAACTTTTCATAACGTGACAGTCTTTTGTTAGCAACAGTAATTATGTACGAGTACAACCTGGTGGTAAAGGTATTTCTTGGAAGGATCAAGTAAAGTGATTTTCCTGCAGGTCTGTTGACAAGCTGAGAAGCTAGCTTTTGTTCTCATCTATGATGACCATTTGGGGGCTGTTGGACATGATCGCGTGAGCCGTATTTGGATGTAATGAAGGACACTTTTAGAATGAATATGATAGGATACCGAGATGCCTTTGGTTGTTCCCTGTTGACTTGAAGAGCATCCAAAAGAGCTGATTTATGAGATATCCCTTCATATTCAACTTTCATCGTTCTTCTGCTTTGTGCTACATGCAGTGTGTATATACCTTGGACTGAGGGTTAATAAATAATAATTATACTTAAAACTTCGTAAGTCTTTAAAGTCTACTTCCAAGACAAAGTTCTGCTTTAGCCGTAATTTACGTCGTGTGTTGTAAAGCAGTAATTACGTATCATCACAACATATGTATATACATTTAAATACATAATGACGCGGAGCGGGACCACGATGTGTGTCTCGAAATGGAAAAAGAGTTTTCATACGTTAGCATACATTTTCAAGCCTTATATAACGGTCCAGAGGAACTTAATCTTACCAAGAGGGATACGGTTTAAAGTGACATCTAAGTAGAAAGGATGCAATTTATGACAGTTTGTTGAAGTGACAGTTTTTGATCCTTCTTAAGGGATATGATTCAGTATTAGATCGTAGTCTGAACTAGTGAGAAAAATCTGTAAGGTAAAGGCATTTCAAGTCTAAGCAAGTATTATGATTAAGAGAGGATCGGCTCCCTGAAAATCTTCTTAGCTGATTTTTTTTTGCATTTCTCACGTGGCCGTCTGCTTACATAGTTAAGCAATGTTAATAACATGAATAAATATAATATGAACATGGTGTGTGTACTGTCCTCAGAGAGAAAAAGGGGTGCACCATTGAGCCACGGAACACTTGCATCATCCCATTTCATCATCTTCTTGATAATCACTGTGATCACAGTGTCTAAATGAATGATCTCGTTGACTCCATTTGTATCCTTTAATGAATATCCATCATCCAAATTATTAGGATTTGTACTGCAAAGGCAAAATAGCAACACACATAAATATGGCAAACCATGTGGTACATTCCATTCATTTATTTCGCTCGGAGGCTATATATTTGCATCATTGACAGGTCATTGTCGTCGCTATTTAATCTTCTTTAGCTGTCCTGTCAATATCTCCATCCACAAAACACTATTCTTCAAATTTACTTGCATTAAGCTCAAAGTAAAATAAAAATTATTGAAATGCACCCCACTCCTCATAAATATAAATTTATGTTTTGAACGTTTTCCTTTTTTTGTTTAAATTCTTTCTTTCTTCTTTCTTGTCGGCATGTTTTCATCTTCCGATGAAAATAAAAACGGAGGCCACACTCCTGCTTGGTATTATTAATCATTTGCAGTTTGTCTAGTTTTGTAACTTCAAATTACATTAGTCTAGAAAAGATTATCTGCAACTTTGAACGGCGCTATAAATAACCCTATTCAATTTTAATGAAAGAAAAGGAGTTAATTTTGCGCAAAACATGGTAATTAAAAAACTAGCACAACAGGCGCCCGGCGAACATTATAATTGTTAGGGATTACTTATGAATATCAAAATGAGATGTCGTAATGCTGAAATAAATTGTTACAACATAGAGTTGAACAGAACATATATGAGTTTCCAAATAAAGAAGAATGTGCGAAATAATTGCAATGTGCACCTTAATACCACTTTAAACTAGGATTATAGTATTTCAAGCCATAATATTCATATCTTCGTTTTTCATTTTTTCGGCTAATAAAATTCTTTTGTAAAACGACAGTGGTTTAAAACGCAGACCATACGTACTAATATTGCCTCGGCTATAATGGCGTACCCCAGGATATCTTGTAATGCCTGAACTTTCCTCATCAAGTTGTGTGTGAATATGAGCAGGGTCCAAAATACTTGAAAAAGAATCATACCTTCATTTTAATAAAAGGTACTAACCTAATATCAGACGAATGTACCAAATGTGGCTGGCGATCTTCGAACATTAAGGGGTATAAAATTAAGAAAACATAAGTATTTCGAACATTAAGGGGCATAAAACTAAGAAAATGTAAGTATTTCGAAGAAAAAGTTGCAGATTTTACTACATACGCAGAATTTGACTTCAGCAATATTTTTTACTCTGTAATGATTGTGCTATTATCAACTATTCTGTAGTTATAAAATTTAAAAATCGCTTTTATGTATTTCCCAACGACTCTTTCAAGAATCGAAAGTGAAATGGGCTAAGTCTCGACGAAAGCCCGGGCTATAATGGAAATAAATACGGAATTCGCTCAGGTGTATATTTATGGAAACGGCCTCTCCTGAAACCCAAAATTCGTAAACGAATCCAGAGAATCTTATTAATTTTATTTCCAAAAGGAAGCAATCTTTGACCTACAGGTTATGTTTTTTTTGTGACACAATTCTATATAAAAACACTCTGCATTTATATTATAAAGAAAATTGTGATGATCAGCGTACTTATTTTAAACAAACATGGATTAATTGAGTTTACATGGATATCTGAGCAAATTGACAGTCAGGTAATTGGTTGACTTTATGGACTCCATTCGGAGAGCAATCGTACTTTATTGATTAAAAGCAAACACCTTTTTGTCCAACCTTCTAATTTATTTGTGCGTTGTGCAAAATCGAAATTCAATTATTCATGTTTCCTTATATGCCACAGAGTGCAATGAGTGAGTTGAGGACGGTTGAAAAAATGGTGCTTAGTGCTTGGTATTGACACAATATAATTAGTCTAAAAAAATAAAGGCCACATTATTATTTATGTTTGATTTTGAAATTACATTCAACATCTTCATTCTAAATCATTAGGCAACCCTGTATCTGCTATGTATTTTGTTTGTCGCATCTCCATAGCTTCGAGTAAGATTTCTTGTTGATATGCAACTGCTCGTGTTTTACCGTATAAGACTTCCTTCACCCGGAATCGTACCAGTTATGGAAGTACCCACCAGATCGCGATTGTTCCATTGTAAGCAAACTAGACTAACTTTTGGAATGCAATATGTGCATTTCGCACTAACCGTAGCCATTTAAGGACTTTAGCCATTTAAGCCGTTTATCTGAGCAATTATTAGTTCTTTAGCTATTTTTCTTGGTTGTCGCTGATTACTTTATGCAAATAAAATTATGATCGACCAATTAAAACCGTACAATGGTATGTCATGGAGCTTATGAAACCTGCGTTTGCTTTTACATTTAAGTAATCTTTATGAGGTAATAAATTGCTTCAACATGGTTTCTATTTTGTGCATATTTTTTGTTTATTAAAAAACTATGCATCGAACCTAGTCACATATCTCTCGTAAAGTTGACACCATTTTGATATGCATATCCAAAGGTTTCTTATCATTTTTCTTCAATTGGACACAAAGTCAGCTCCGAAATAATGGAAAATTCAATGTCGTAATCAGATACCTTTAAGTTTTCCGACATTTTTCGTAGTTGATGATACCATGCAAGGTAGGGCACATTTGCCTCCAATTAGTAACCTATTATTAACCTGACAAAAGGAATTGAAGACCCAGACCCCTGTAGTACAAAAACCTGTGTAATTAACCCATGTTTGGAAGTGTACTTGACAACCTCCCAGAGTTGTGGAGGGACAACATTTACGTAACAAGTGAAGACGACTCTCTTCACACCAACTTGAGCTTTACCTGGTATTAGGAAGGAGAAACGAGCAGGTGCAGCTACCATATTGCCCAATTTCAGCTATTTCTCACATATGAATATCAATTGTGACCACGATTCTTGAGTACCTATGCAAGTTCACTATGTCTCAACGAAATCCCATTCTTTTCGAGAAAAGTTCAAATGTCTAGCTCACATTTACTAGCCGCTAAGAAAGCACGAGCTCTCAAAAATTCAAAACAAACACATTCGTAATTGTTCAATGTTCTAGCGTGAACTCACATGATCAATCGTGCGAACCTCTCACGAGTCCTTTAGATTGTTTTAGCAATGTTGCTCGTTTGGCTGGTTTCGGATTAAAAATAATGATTGAAAGTAAGTTTTTGGAAATGGACTGAAAATACAAGTATAAGAAAAGAGACGCTTTATGCTGCTTGAAAAGAAGTATTACAATTGTTCGTGCAGCGGATAAGTCATCGGGCCGACTTATAAGACATATGAAATGTATTTAAAAAATGTGCAAATATTTTCCTACGACTCGCTTCGTTACGGATGCATTTACAAGTCACTTTTTTTTTATTTGACAATGTTTGTTAGCAAATAGCAAATAACTTCCTATTGATTAAAACAATCCATCTTGACAGTGTTGCTACATATTTTTCACGATCATTTGTTTCCTTTAAATGACGGCGAGATTAGTACCAAAGACTGGATTTTATTGCTGTGTGGGAAGTAAGCTAACTAGTCAACGATTGTTTGTTTTGTTTGTTTACTAAATATTAGAACGTCTACTTACCACTGAATATCAAAATAAGAAGAAAGAGTGATTAAAAGATGACGGCACTTCTTTGATTATGGCCATATCAATATCGTATCCTATTGCATACCAAATTCAGCGGAATAACAACTCTAGTGGTTAAAACCAACAAAAGCGTGGAACAGTTTGCGTGTCCAGTCCATTTTGTTGTAATGTTGCGCCTTCCATGTTTTATCTTTGTGACATGCCTTTTTCATTTATGGCTATAACTTGTTTCGTACATGCCACAACAACAGAGCACATTCCTTAAGCTTCTCAAGTGTTGGATCTTCCATTTATGTCCTGGTTGATTTTACTAGAACTCTGATCATGGTCTTGAGTATTTTCTTCCTTGTTTAAGAAGAGTTTGTGCTCTACTATGGTACAATGTCACGCATATTTTTACGGGTTTTTTGTCCAGTTTTGATTCAGACGATTGTAAGCATGCTATATGACTTTATCGAGACATAGATTTTTAAACGTGTGTATCACCGAGGACGAACGATACCCTGCTGTAGCTTAATCATAAAAATGAACCATTGAATAGTCCGTCGGTGGCATCATGTTTAAGCAAGAACTGAAATCGAATGAAATTCTTAATTCTATGCATCACGTGAAAAACTATACATAGGTTTAAATTACACAATTTAGCATGTTCTAAAAGAGTTCGTATGGACGGAAGCAACTGAACAGATCCAGGGTAAAATAGGGGGCTAAGGATTTCCTTCTGCTCTAAACGCTGCCTAACTAGAAAAGTAAGATAATACGCTAGGGAAAGAAAACTACAATGTTCATGACATCAATTACTCAGACATTGCACAAATTTTTATCTTTGGCCATGTGCACTAACTTTATTCCATTCTTTCCTTTTCAATCACTCAGGCAGGCTATTGTTTAAAATAATACCAAAATAAGGAATGAGCTGAGTAATTATATAGACCGACGTTTTCCTGTGTAATACTTTAGCCCTTAATTTGGCCTTCTTAGGAGTCGAATTGTATGCAGTTACTTGGATAAAATGCACATTGCACAAAATAGTTGCTCACGTCATTTTCTCTGCTGAAACCATCAATCTTATAAATTCCACTGCCGTATAAAGCACATGTGTGAGGCTTAGAGGCTTTTATTCTCGAAAATAGATTTACGGTTGGAAAATTTAAGTCATCTCTGATGGTCATGATGATAGAACGTTTTAAAATTACTTCCTCAAATACATGTGGGCCGATTAGAGCGAAGATTGTTTTCATTTTCTGTAGCTGCTTGCAATAACATAATGAAAAGAGCTCGTGATTTTATTGCTGCCACTTTGTAATTGAATTAATAGTACGTTCACAGTTAGTCAGTGCCCTTGTGAAACATTTTATCGAATTTTTCTTTACAACATTATCGAATAACAGCACTTCTGAGGGAACAATTTAATCAAAGTTCAATTAATACATGAGCTTACTGTATGCATGAAAATAATACTACCTGTCTATTATTCTGATGAAATTGATTTTTGGGCCTTTGAAAATTCGACCTCCATCATTTCGAGTTGTAAATCTGCAAATTAAAAATATCGTCATGACTCTGTAGTACCTTCTTCGTGAAAACAAACATGCTGTTTTTTAAATTAGATAACTGACTATGAAAACATTTTCGGCTATCAATTTTGTCGTTAAAAATACTGATGAATAAAGCAGAAAAGTGAATCTGTCTGGCTGCATAGTACCTACTAGTGATTGGTCGTATGTAGCTCCAACATTAATAGAAAATACTGCTAATGGTTTGGCAACATTGCTGATAAAAGGAGCGTACTAGAGGGTGGTAACTTTAAAGCTAAAAGTGGTTTCATAAATCACTGAATGACATGCAAATGATGACATTCTGAAGGAAGACTAACAGGGGGAAATATTTGCACATTGTCGCCTGCTGTGTTGTGGTCACAGGTTTTATAACTCAAACTACAATTAATTCATTCAAGAATGGAAATAAGTACTGGAAAGAGATACAACGTGGTTATGGTTTTATCACGCCTACGACTAGCGGCCATAGATCATCATCGTGCAATTTTCGTCGCTTTTTTTTTGATAAAAGAGGTTTTATTATAATGCATAAGTGTACTGTACACAAAGCCAACAAAAACCTTCATCTCAAAACAACAATCAAGTTTATGCATAAGCTCTTTGTTAAAGTAAAATTGCTGTTTTTGTGCTGAAAAACATTTTTAGACTTTCGGGAAGGTACAAAGCATATTAAGTACTTATTTTTATACTTGAATTCAGAATACCCCTCCTTATGACAACAAAATTGAGTGCTACATCCTATAATCCCAAACCCCAAGAGAATTTATTTCGACTTGTCCCATGAGTCTGACTGATGGTGAGTCAGAAAAGGTTGAGTGCTGCTGCAGTGTGCTGGAAACTGATACTGACACAAAAAAAGTTCACACCGAATAGGAGAGGTGCCAAAAAGTGCCAAAGACTATCGGTGTCTACTTGCTTCTCCATGTCCTGATCGGCCTACCACATCTGCTTCACTGAAGCTTGAAGTTGACATCTGAAGGTCACCAGCATCATCATCAGTTGTGTGCATTGATTCGGTATGCTATTATTTTGATTCACGTGTTTAGTTGACTAACCCTCAGAGAAGGCTTTTTCAGTTAAATTTCATTGAAAAAAAATGTTTAAAAAACATCTCGTTTGGTAACTTTGCCATCTGGCGTGTTCAACGATCCTACTGTAACATAGAACATAAATAATAGATACCTACGGACAATTTATTATGAGCTGGGTATTACCTGTGTGTGTAAGTAGTACTGCTGTGGCTACGTGGTGTGTTAAGCACCAAGTCTCTTTTTTTATTTGCGAATCAGAGAATACATTCTGAGGCAGATGTGAGAGATTATCTGACAACCAACCGTTTGCATAATCGGGTATTTGTGTAACCGAATACGAGCAATAATATTGTCCAACCTGCTAAATAATGCTGAATAGATGAGCTATTCCTTCCGAGTAGGACAGACGAATAAATGGAGCGAGAGGCAGAGTGAAAGTAAAGAAGAGAATGGGGCTGCGGTGAAATTTGTTTGCGTTCATTTTCGGATGCAGTTACATGATTTCGCAATACATACATTAGCGAGAACAAAGAATCTCTCAGCGCTCTCATCAAACACTATCAAATTTTCTGGTAATAATCGATTCCGGTGGGACGGAATGGGACGCGTGTACCAACCAGGGAAAGGTGTACAAAAGTATCACTGGAAAACCGAGTGCAAAGATTGTACTGTATTGAGTTAGGGCTGTGAGGGAAATGATACGGACGGACGGATACAGTCAGACTTTCATTATTTTCTTGATTATCGTTCGTTCTTACAAATCGAGTGAAAAGCAAAAGTATTACATGGTTGCGAGTAGTATACGGATCTAGCTTGAAGAAGATGCTATAAATATGATCATCACAACCAACATGATCATCATGAACAACACGAGATTGCTTTCTATTCTTTGGGGCACACTATTAATCATGTCCATAGAGAGAGGGACCGCAACAGCGGAGCTCCTTCCAAATCTATTTAACGTTTCCTTTCGTGTTCCAATAAAATCACTACACAGATCACAGGTCTGCAAACATCGCTGTGATCCTGCTTCCATGCCAATGCTGCTCAAAAGGGGCTCACTTTTCCCCTTTTGTCTGAAAATTGTAGTTCGACAGCAAGAGAGAAAAACGATGTAAAAACGGAACGCAGGAAATCAACTTCAAAATAATGGATCTAGACAGTCTTCATTCGACCCGAGCATGTCATTGATTGCATGGATTTATCTTTATTATTCAAAAGCCTAGCTCCGTAACCTGAAAGGCTTTATAGTATGACTGATAGGGGCTCACTTTTCCCCTTTTGTCTGAAAATTGTAGTTCGACAGCAAGAGAGAAAAACGATGTAAAAACGGAACGCAGGAAATCAACAAGGAGACAAAGACAAAATTGTAGGCAATTACCGTGTCATCATAAACTGTTTCGCGTGTATGGACGCTTTCTTGCTGCTAATTATCACATGTCTACAATTAGGGATCGTCTGGATGATCTACAGATGATAATGAAAAGCCAGTTTTCAAAAATGCCAGAAAATTTTTACACCACAAAATGGCTTAACTAAGAGGTCCTTTTCCCGGAAAATATGTTTGATTTGAATACACTTTTATAACATGCTTACTTTATAACAAACTGCATCATCGGCATCGAAATGATGTCTTTTGTCACCACCAAACTAGACTTCAAAATAATGGATCTAGACAGTCTTCATTCGACCCGAGCATGTCATTGATTGCATGGATTTATCTTTATTATTCAAAAGCCTAGCTCCGTAACCTGAAAGGCTTTATAGTATGACTGATGGTGATGACTATATCTGCCATCCTTAATCTTAATATGAATGATACAAAGATGTACCTTATACGTCCACCCATATAGTTGAAAGGTCCATACTATCATTTTTTTAAATGTGCCATAATGATAGAAGATATGAGCGACAACCCTACTAATGACTTGGTCGTTACATACACGAATCTCATGATGATGGTATTAGAGATAAATGAAAATAAAACGGAAACGACGAGCTGCCACTGCATACTCACAGCATTATGCATGTAGGTATTTATATCAGCTATCAAAATAAAGTGTGCGTGGACAAAATTTACAGGCGCTGATGGTTTGCTGAAATGAGGACATTCATGGGCTGAGAATACTGTATGAAGAATGACATACAAGTTATAGTACTTGCTATGAATGTGAAGTTCTCCAACTGGTGTTCAACGGGGAAAACCGAAAGCATTTGCAAGTTTGGTTCACGGCTTCGTAAGAATTTTCATGTCCGCCGAAAATCTGGAAAGATAAAAAGCGCTTATGTTGCTGCATCGAATAGTTGTGCGACCTAATAAATCTTTAGCTATTCCACATTCTGAAGCATCTATCGGTTTAGTCTTTTAATCTGTACAACACTTTATCCTTGTTTCTCTATAACTTTTGTTCACAATAAAAGTACATTCAACAACTATGAGCCACGTACAGCCATGTTTAGCATGATCAAATTCTCTCGTATATATAGCGCTCATTTTTTTGCCCGATTTCACCCATTTACGTTGCACTTTTTGTCCTTAAAACGTATGGAAGAAGGTACTGAAGTTGGAAATAAATATGATTATCATCGTATCAGATTGTTCCTCCCTTCGTTCTCGTACTTTTTGTCTAGTTTCTCTCTTAAACCGTTCCAAGGACAAGCGATAGTAGGTGGGAATCGTTCTGATAGGCATCAAATGGCCAGTCAAGTTTTCGTATTTCTACGTCGTGTATGTGAGTATTTCGGCTGAACGAGAACTTTTTTGTTGAATGGTCCCATTATAAATAGCACAGTACTTTTGCCGTAAGAAAACCTGTGCTTGTCAATGCTTTCTCCAATACAATTCACCTAACGCTTAAATTGCAGGATGATAAAGTATCAAAAGGACTGCTGTATTAACCTATAGTATTCTAAAAAATACATACGATAAAGTAAATTTTAATAAAAATGATTGGATTTATTTCTAGCACACCATTTAAATATATCAAAAAGTTTGAATAACATGAGAATCTTATAAAGTGCGCGACTAAATCATGATAGCCTAGACAAATTCACTTTTAGAGACTTATGTGAAAACATAACTTTGTATTAGCAAAAGAAGCTGTATATATTCTTTTCTTGGTACATTCTGTATTAAGTAACGAAAGCTGCTTCATAGGATTCTGAATACTGTCTGTTCGTCTATTGTCATCGCGAATCCGTCATTCCTTGACCTACAGCCCTGAACCTTTGCACATTTTACTGAAAACCTATGCCACTCTGTGATTTTTCTTTGAGATGAAAAAAAATCAAAGCTTAAATCTTAACGTCACGAAATCAAAAAACGACACATGTGTGAAGGTAACTTTAAAATTAAAACCTTTAAACCCACAATTCTATCGCTACTCTCTGACTCTGTACATCTGTCCTGGTGTGTACTTAAACCCTTTTTTCTAAACTCATTTTCACGATTTTCTTTCCTTTGAAAGCCGAAGATAGTTTTGAACAAAAAAAATCTAGTCAACTGTATAGAGTTTCATCGATAAAAAACAATGCATCGTTCCTGAAAGGTTTAGTTAAGCCATACAATTTTCAACCTAATTTGAAAACAACTGGTGCATTTCCAAAGACAAATACCACACAAAAGTACCCTTTAGTGGATTTACAGACATTGAAGAGAGAAAAGTAGCATGAAAACTTGCTGTTTACGAAAAATGGGAAAAGGTGTAGTAGAATGTAATCAATCGCAACGCCTCAGCGTCCTCCACTGCCAGAGTTTAACCCCTTTCTGTTCCACTTCTCCCCAGCATCCACTTGCGANGTAATCAATCGCAACGCCTCAGCGTCCTCCACTGCCAGAGTTTAACCCCTTTCTGTTCCACTTCTCCCCAGCATCCACTTGCGAAAAGCAAACACTAGCAAATACTTTTCTATTACTGTACACCTTCCATACCGTCTCTCGTTTACTGTAGCCTATTACGACGTCTTAAGAATTCGAATTGCTTCTAAAAGAGTACAGAGTCAGTTGCTGTCCCACTCAGATACTGGTTCTTCAGAGTGGAATTTTTTCAGAGGAAAAACCGCAGGTTAGAGATACTTAATAGCCACAAAGTTGCAAAAGAAATAAATATACAGATAGCGAGAGAAAAGAGAAAGTTGTTCGCAAGAGAAGAAAAAAAGTGGTTTCACTCACATTCATTTACTTGAGTCGCCAGAAGAAGATAGTGGATGGTATGATTGGATGAACTCAATGCTACAACCACAACGGGTCTGAAGGCCTTTGACGAACTTAGCTTTTCCGTCGGTTTCTTTTCCCATCTTCTCTATTTTTATGTGGAAATGGGGTCGCATCCAACCACACTATAATTTATTCAAAGTTTAATAATACACGCTAGTTCGGCAAAGTATGCAGACAACCTCTCGGGAACAAGAGAAAGAAATATGTATTCATTTGTGGAAAAAAAGTTTTTCAAAAGAATGCTACTCGAATGCGACTGTAAGAACCGCCAAAGTGAATAAAATAATTACTTTTTAAGGCATCTCGCTCAAGTTGTCTGATCACTAAGGCATTCCTTCGAAAGTCATGTAAAATAGTAACTTGTTAGAGATGTGGCGTGTGTTTTTCGGAACAGCTAGAATAGACATTCTCCTCCTTCTATTTACATTTCAGTTTGAAACATGATGAATTTTCAGGAGGGAATGCGAACCAATTTTGTTAATTATTGTGAGAACTGTCCATGTTAATGGAATCGATGAAAACCTCTTGGAGACCCTATTCCGTTGCAACGAGAAGTTCTAAAAGCTGAATAGAATACATTGAGAGTATGCGTCCTAGTAGAAATTTCCCAGAGTTATATTTTCTAGGCCGGATTTTCTTGGCTATTTCACGACATCCCGTCTTTACATGAAAGACATCTGTGGGTCACTAAATTCTAAAATGGGTGGTGAAATTTATAAAAGCTTTTAAGTTTACTTTGAATTTAATGCTTAAGTAGAAAAGCGTTACATCAATTCCAGAACTGTCAGACAACAGCATAATGCTATATTTGTTTAATTTCTCCTGTCGCTTCGCCTGCCAAGAAAATCGCAGACTATTCTGACACAGCTCATTGTACGCGTAGAAGCTACTGACTCTGTCAACTGTGAAAGCTAGCAGCAAAAATGTACACAAAGTAGGGGCTTACTTGTTTCATGGTACATGTGACATGATTATAGATGTACCAGAAACATTTTTTCCCGGTAAACCACTTGATTCATTAGTTACATCTAAATCCTTTCACTAAAGCAGCACGTACCAGAGGGATTCTGCAGTGGCGGAATATCGTAAAACATATATTTATACCCTTTTCTCGAAATAAATCCCGGATTTGCTTCCTCCAGCTATTCACAGATTTATTTGAGAAGAAAAATCTCCACGTTACAATTTTTATTGAAAACTAAAGACTGAAAGAGAACATGCTATCAATATAAACTGTACTCATATGTATAGATTATGGATAAAATATTCAGTCAGAAAAAAATCATAAATAGACCTTAATCTGATTGCTATAAACTTCATGATTGTTTTTTATGGGAAATCCCCTGGCAAAATTTTTCGCTTGCGCAAATATGATGGCCTGGAACGCGAACTGTATGTGATTTCACTGCTGAGAAACTTTTGTCATGAGACGTCTGTTCCGATATTTGGAGAAATAGAATGGATGTTGGTCTTTTGAGCTTCTGTTGCAACAGCTTTCACCATCTATTTTGCATATTGTACGAGGTTGAGTATAAGTAAGTGTTGTAACTCTGCCTATGCCTACTCATCAATGAGTTGTCGAGAAATTCAACAGAAAGAAGTAAAGAATGAGGGGAACGTGCTTGTATAATGCAAATGTTGAAAAGTTAGGTAAAAGGACACTGTAAATAATTCTTCAGCTTGTAACAGAAAATATAAATACCCAGTTGCCTCGTTCATTCTTATTATGCAAAAAACATTCTACAAGTATGGTTGCCACATCCTGATAATAAATTTTAATGAATACAAAGCACATAGCAGCAAGGAAATTTTATGAATGTTACGAAGTAATCTAGGATTTTCATACGTCAAGTTCTTTTATAATATTCTCATAGTTTCTAGTCGTCCTTTGTATCGCATTTCATTCAATATCCGGTGAAGTTGACAGTTTATTGGTGCTCATGGACCCAGAAGGTTTTTTCACTGCTCAACGAGAATTCAAGTTGACTTGGTAAACTATGAAAAAATGTATTGGCAAAATTGTTCATAGGTTGATTGCATGGGCAGGGAGCCTAAAAGTTGAACATTGTTTCCATAACGTGTGTAAAAATATTGCAGAAGGACAATTGCACTGAAGCCAAATAAAGCAATACACAAGGCTATTTTACGAGAAAATCGTAATCCTGATGGTTTC
>VICI01001882.1:0-19346 GCA_019593645.1 Akabosia matsudoensis | reverse complement strand
ATACGCATAACATACATAATAACGTTAGTTCTTTGTAAAACAGAAAGTAAAATACATAACTTTTAAAGACAGTCTTCAAATTGGAGTGGAAGAAGCAAGAAAGGTGAGTTAAGTTAAATATACGTAATTAAGTTAAAAAAGCGACAAGATATAAGAGAAAAAGGGACCAAATGGCAAAAAAGAAAAGTGGAGGGGCTGTGTACAATAAGAATGTTGTAAGTGCTGTTACATTTAGGCTGTGAATTTTCCCCCGATTGTTTTAGTTTAGTTATTAAAGGAATTCTGTTATTTGCACTATTCCTACTCGTTTTTTTTCTGAAACTGATTCCATTTTTCTAAGCAAAAAAGTCTCCGTACCTGGTTGAGTGCTAGAGACTGTAAAGCTTAAATGCAAACCACGTCGCACAATCAGTATCGTCACTCTCTCGTAAGAAATATGAGCAGTTTGTGTATTCAATTCGCTCTGCTTATTACTCCTTTCCTGGGCTTACCGCGAACAACCAGAAAAGATGCTAAAGAAGGCGAACTTGATCGTCAACTTGTTTTTGAGAATCGACCAAGCGAACAATATGGTTCGTCGTCTTTTCTACTGGTGTACCCACACATTATACCTTTTCATTCAAAAACCGCCACAACCACTCCATTTTCTTTTTTACTGTGAAGCTCTACTGCCATCGCGGACTACCTTCCTCGTCGTTCATTTCACTGTTGAGACATGAACGAAAAGATGGTTTTCATTTTTCTATTGTATTTCATTCTAACATAGTGATAAGAAACATGACGTGATGATAGTGAGTAGGTGCTATATGGCTTCTCATGAATAAACATTTTCAACATTATAAATAGGCACCGGCTATACGCATCATCAACCTAATACCGTCATCATTACTGAAATCATGACGAGGATGTGTTTGGTCATCGCGTCAGATTTATGCTGACACGAAAAGTCGAGGGTATATAACCGGTGGTGATCTGATATGCAAAGGTGATTATATTAACTACAGTTTCGTCAGGTTTCATGCCCATCACGAAAAAGGTTTGACCCATCAACAGTTGATCGCTTAAGTGGACGGGGAGACAGGCATACTCTTGCAATTCGGGTGTTTTCAAATATTCATATTCGACTAGCTGAAATTCACTTAATGCCTGCCTGTTGTGGGGTAATCACGTGGTAATTAAAATATGCTGTGTTATAATAACAAAGCCAAATATAATCAACTCACGAGGCAATGTAACACACCCTCCAGTTCTTGAAGTCGATTTTAGCTTTCTAATTAAGCGGTATAGCTAAGTTGCTTTCTCTTCAACTTTCATTATCCTTTCAGTGCAACTTCAAGCCACATTCAAAACCTTTTAAAAAAAATTTCTTAAACCTTATTTCCTACTTCTTTCCTTTGTAAGCTCTCTTGTCTGGCACACTTGTATAACGTGCAGAATTCCGGATCTCACATTTCATCAAGACAAAATAAGCTGAGCATCATTGGTATCAAAATTCAAATTTTGCGAATTCATAATTTATATTGAGCAAACTATGGAAGGACAGGATGGAATAGATTTTTGCGTAAATAAATTAACGTTCTCCTTTTTAATAGTAGGTACATGATTTTCTATAAAAAAATACTTATGCCGTGTTCTGCTTTGCTCGACTAAATGATGACGAATGTAATTTCTTCCTTGGATTTCCATTTTTTCTGTCCCTGTTCGTGCCATCACATGCCCAGTTGGCTTTGCTCTTTCAAGGGTCATCGAATCTAGCAAAAACATCGCATAATTTCGTTGGAAATTATGCATGCAGAATGGAAGCGCCATAGCAATAGACCAATGCATCATCAGTTTCGAAAAAAATGGTAGTGGCATGGTAGAGAGAAATAGGAAGGCGATGAGATTCACAAAGCATGTTACATCTCCCAACAATTTTTATTCACTTTTAGATGCTCACATCTAGCAAAAAAATCACACAAAATTCTCTCTGATGCCATGTTTATGATGTGGAGAGTGTAGAGTGAGTGACACATTATGTATGCCTTTTTTCTGTCCAAAGAATTATCATCGTTACCCACCACTGTCACTATACTATACCCACGTAGTTCACATTACAACGGTGGGTTTGTAAGCGAACTTGGAGACATGATAGAATATGTAATCACGCTGTGTAAGAGATGACTACCATGCTAGCAGAACCCGGTAGTAGTGCACATCCACTAACATTTTTTACGCACTGAAAAAGTAATATTGAATGTGTGTGGTTTTAGCTTAACTCTTTTGTAACTTTAAAATCAACGAAAAAACGAGTGAAAAAATGGAGATCATACCACTATCACATATATGCAGATACCTCCATCATTATTCTGTTTCCTCTGTGCTCACTTTTGATGCTCTCTCCTGATGATCTCAACATCCGCTCTTGTACACTATTCTATAGATTCCGTGTGTATGTCACTATAGTTTTACATTTGCATTGCAAAATATTTACAGCAAGTTGGACATGCATGGAGGGCAGCTCCCAAACTAAATCTATCTTTTTCATTCTCTTCACAAAGATAATGTACCTTTCTTCCTTGTCATTTTCCCTTCTGGGGACAAAATAAACCAAAAATTCCAAACAATGTCGGAACAAAACCATTCGTTTGCTTTCACAAGGTGGGAGGTACGTTTACAAGCTTAACGCTTTTATTCACACCGAAATGTTTCAAAATCATGTTTATTTCTTTTTTGTGTGATTTTACCACACACTATTTTGAGCCGGTTCACCATCATATCGCCTCCGTGGCCCTTTCAAGATCATCATCATAATATTCTCATTATCTTGATTAAAGTGTGTTCAATTGTACGTGTATGTCCTTTTGTTATGCACATTAGCTTTTGTTGGAGTGATTGTTGCTGTCTCAGAAGCCTAACTCTTCTCCATGGATTGGCGAGCATTGAGAGAATTTTTAGAATGCGAGGGTGGTGTGCTGGGTTCAGACAGAAAGATATTAAGCCATTGTTATTATTCAACAGCTTCTCTCTCTCTGTCTCTCTCTTACGAGTCTTTTTGCCTTCTTGACTTTTTATTCATTATCATTCTCTCTCTCATACCATATGAGCGACAACATGAGTGTGATTTTACTGTAAACGATGTTATTGCAACAGCAGGAGTAGTCTATTTTAGAATATTTTTTTAAAGAAAAGAAGCAACACAAGAAGTTAAGTTGCGCATCGTTGACTTTTGCCTCTTCTACCAGCTTTTGAATAGGTAATGATGTTTCATTCGCCAGCTTTCTGTCTCCTCAAGTAAATGCGAGAAGGTACCAACAAAACAAAGTGTGTACCAACAACAGCATCGGCATGCCAACCTCACTGACGTTATTATCATTATCAGCATCATCAAATGAGGGCAAGCGTAACGCAAAAAGAGCAAGGAACTAAACATTCAAAATGATCCTTTTCAAAAAACCAATGAACTATGACACTCATTTGCAAGGCTAATCATGTCCTCGTCATCATCACCATTACCATATCATCATTCCCGTCATGTACGGATATGTAGCTAACATCGAACCACTATACCCACAGAAAAGAAACCAAACAGTCGAGTTGAGACAGGAATCATCGCTATAATTCTTTCATAAACGATTGCTTTTGGCTTAACCTTTCCATCTTGCTTTCCGATACGCGTTTGGCATCGTAGAAGCCTTAATCTTGTGAAAATATAAAATCCCAAGCACAATTTACATTAAAAAATATATGTAACAAACAGATATGAATTCCATACTAACGACTCAAAGCATAACCGTTTCGAGAAGATATTATTCTAGAAAGTCGTGAGGAAAAATTGTGATACGGTCAAAGTTGCACGAACGACTGAACTAAAATTGACAGAACAATATGGTATGAGCTGACTAAGTATATTTATCATTTTGGAAAAAAAGCCTCGCCAGAAGAGTACTGACACAAGAAAAGACTTGAGGATCATAACGATGACAGATTCAGCACTATTATTATTAATATTATTACTGTAATGATTCCTTAATAATAATGATTATGACGGATAAAGAATAAAAAATGGTTGCTTTTAAGAACGTCTTAAACTTTTATATCCGTTTTCTTTCTAAATTTGCTACTTTTAAAAACCAGCGTCATCGCCAACTGAGAGGGGTGCTAACAGTTTCATTATATGTATCAAAGTGATGAACATCTGGTAACGAGATATTCAGTTATTTTGCATGCTGCCCAGAAAACAATGGGAGAGAAAGGAACACGACTATTCATTAGGCACGTTTTTACTCACATAACAAAATAACGCTACATATTACAGTCAGCAAGTTATTAGCAATAAGCAAAGCGTAAAATGTATGCGATTTAATTTGCCCATAGAGCCAAACCAGTCATCTCGGGTCGTCTGATGACCTTTTGTCACCTAAATCTGTGTTAAAGAATGCGTGAGAAGTACACCTTGCAAAAAACAACTTTCAAACAAGGAAATTGTAGAATTCCTCTGGATTTAATTTAACATTCAACATATTCTTGTGCTTTATTACGAGCTTGTCATGTTTCAGAGGGGTGCCTTGTTTCCTACATTTTATATTTTCTACACGACAATACTTTAAAACTATATCAAAGCTGATTTGCCAGAGTGTCAAGAAAACCTTTTCCAAAATAAAGTTTCAACTTGTCTCAGTGTAAATGAAAATCGCTACAAGCAACACAACGGCTGTTGACGATTTCCTCTTCTACCTGTCTACCACGCTAAGCAGCTAGAGAGTAAAAGCTGGGAAATATGTTTGCCACCTGGTCGTCTTGGTCACCACTGCTGCTACCGCTATAACCACGAAACATAACCCACTACCCACACTTCTATACGTCTGGAACAGAAAGTCAATAATCCGCACCCATACATTTATTACCGGCACAGGCGACAGGAACATGAAGTTTTTTTTTCTTTGAAGCTTCACTACTTTTGGCAGGAAATTCCTCGGGATGTAAGCATTCTGCTGTGCCGTATTTGTAGCAACAAGAATGGGAAGAAGAAAAAAAATCGGTAAGTTAAATCTATCCATCTCTATTCCCTACCAATCCTTACGACAAACACACATGTTGTTCGTGCCGAGAATTTTCTCTTTCCTTTTCCTCTCCCAAAACTTCAAACACAATTTTAGCTTCTTTTCACCAGAGCGGATTATATGCTATTTTAAGCAACAACAGGCTTTCACCGAAGCAAAACACTTTGTGCTCAGCTAAAGCAATAAAATATATATTACAACATGTGAGTACAAAAATGCCCCCATTTCTACATATTTATGAATATTTTACTTGAGGGCATATCTCAGCAAAAACAGACGACAAAATAACAATCAAGCCATTACTGCACAATCCTATTTGCATCAGTAAAATCATGTTACAAGCGTGTCAGGAAAAGTGGATAAATAAGCATTTTCTCAATGAAAACCACTGTAAGCTTATTCGTTACGTAATTTTCACACGTGTACTGCAATAAGCTCTAAAAATACGTGATACAACGTTCTTCCACGGCATAACAATAGTTACTGAACAATATTTTAGATGAATAACAATAAATAAAATGTACTCCAGATATACATAGATAGAATCGGATCAATAATAGCCTTCTTTCCTCTACGAAACTGTTCTTATGTCGGAAACCTTGTAGTCATCTCGTTTCCCTGATGAAAAATCGCTTACTCATACCTGCTCACAACATTGCCAAAGGCTAATGTCGGAAAATGGCGGGCTCAACTAAAGTAATGTTCCCTTTCCCTACAAATATTGTTCGATTATAGTCTGCACTGCTTTCTTCACTTATTTTTCACACCATCACATATTTACTTTTCCCTTTCCACCTTTAGTTCCCTCTCATTTGCGCTCTTTTTTTTCTTCTTTTTCCACTACTATTATCCACCGCACCGTTCACTTCCAAGTTCCTTCGCTAAAATGCAAATCTACTCCCTGTAGTATAGAACCATAAAACTTACACGTTTTGAAAAGAAGTGAAAATGAAAAGAAACGCAAGGGGAAAAATTGCAGACAACCCACTTGACGATAACGTCTAATTGCTAATATCATCAAATGATGAGTAGCCTTGCATGCTACACACATTTAGTCAGACTGAACCACCTTCATTAGTACCTTTTATACAATATTAAAGTCGCGATAAAGCGAGTGACTAACGACTACACGCACTTGGCTTAATTTTCAGTTGATTGCGTGCAGAAATTTTTTCTATTTTCTGTTTCTTGAAAAAAAATTATGCATAACTTGTTAGCCTGCCTAGGATAATAACCCCCTTTGTGCGCTTATTTGTTGTTCATTTGCTTTACAAAAATTTGTATACCTAAATTATGTTTTTTTTTTCAAGTCACGGTAAACTATGGATATGAAGTCTAGCCTAGCTTTTGGGATTGCTGGAATATTATATAGTGCTGCTGGACTAGAAAACAAAATCCTAAAAAACGTTTTGAGTACTAGCACTATGGTGTCACATTTTTCGAAAATAGTTTTACTCCCCATCAAAAGAAAACTTTTCCAGTCAGTCACGAACATTTTTTACCTTGTTTCTGTCAACAAAACCCGGCACCGCGTAGGCACTGTGAGTGTCATCAAATTATCATCATGATTGTCTTCTCCATTTCTTTTATTCAAATAAGATGACTCCAGAGTTGTCTTTTGACGATAGAGAAAAAAAGTTACCATGAAAATAAGGTTTTTCCTGATGACAGCGTTAAACAACTAGACAAAAGGAATAATATGCATGCCATCCGTGCCTGCGTTTTTTTTTCAACATAAATAAAACCAGATAGGGTAGGACAAAGACGAAGTACGCTTTCTGAAAGAATTATATTTTTTCCTTCCTTTCACTTTTTACCGTTTGGAAAATCAATCTTCAACTTTGTTTTATGCTCATACTTTTTTCCTACTTGTATTCTTCTATTTTTTATGATGTTAGAAAAAAGAAGAACTGAGGAGGACACACAAAAAAGTTGAAAGCGAACAAAAAAAGTGTTTTTAAAAAGTGTTGAAGAATACAATAGCGAACAGGCGAGAGACTACTTTAACCACTTTACTTTCCTTTTTTTCTTCCTTGTTCTTTGCTTGCCAGTATCAACTCAAAAACTCTTTCCTTTTATGCGTGCCAGTTGCTGATTGAATATAATGTAGTTTTACGTCTTCCACATCAATACTTGATGCAAAGATACTTGATAGAACTCGGCTACAAGCGTGTGCACACATTACGAAAATAATGGATATAAACCGGGATCAAATAAGGTGAGTAGAGTAGCGTAGAGGTCTTTCCTGTCCCTATCCTATATTATCTCGAAGGTGGTAATTGTAAACCTTCGAACTTTTCTACCACCACGCTATTTCAACATGGATCGCATAAGTAGTTTCTATCAAGGACAAAATGTTAGATCCCCGGTTTTCGTAACGTAATCGTTATGGCGACAGTGTTTTTTTGCAATTCGTTAGTTGAAATGGAGTTGCTCATTAACGGAAAAAGTTGATGATTTCACTAGATGTATGAAGTGATGCAATCAAAACAGTTAGGAAATGAAGAGCTTCATTATAATAACATGTTCTCTTCCGGTAGCATGGAGAATAATGGTTAGCACGGAGTAGACAAGTCGTTTTGGTGGCATCATCAGAACTTAATAGATTGTTCTCCGATGGATTCTTGAGTCGAATTAATATAGTTCGGTGAGTAATAACATAACGAGTCATTACACTCACCAGTTTAAAACTGTTTTTTCCGGGTCCGACCAAGTTTCAAGAAAAAAATTACTTCCAGAGCGACTATATCAACTCATGACACTGTAAGATTTTATCTCAAAATAGAATTTAGAATGATGTTTCCGATAACGTTTCCAGCTAGGGAAAGTATTCTGAGAGAAATAATGCTAGCAAAACTAGATTCAACAGAGAAGACGTTCATGGTAAACATCCAAGTGCTTTCACTGACTTTCTAGTTCCGACCGATCAACTATAAATTTATCAAAGTGCCAATTTCTGTTGATCTAGTGAAAGCGATTGCATTCGTTTTTTTCCGTTTTACCCTCCAAGAGTGCAGATACTTTTGTGGTGCTACAGCCATTATAAAACATTATGAGACCATCAGGATTCGTTTCTAATTGGTAGCTGCTTGTATAGCAATTTTGTTCGTTGCTGCTCCTAGGGAGGAACAATAACAAAATAATAATATAGAGTATGTTGATAAGTAGAGGCCTAAGCTGTCGACATGCTGACTATTGCTGACTTAAAAAAGAACTAGCCTCTGAAAAAGCGGAAAAGGGATTTTACTACAAGCCCACCAACCAATCCCGGAGAAAACTTCAAGTGGAAAGAACAGTGAAAGTGAGCGTCTAATGGAGCTGAGGAGATGTTCGCGAACAACGAGATCGTAGGATATTTTTTCCTCGCTAGAAATAGAGAAAGATTGTATTAAAGTATCGATCCAATTATCCAACTTATGGGATATTTTCAACATGCTTGTCACTCAGTAACAACCTCTTTTAAGTCTTTTCATGTCGACTTGTACATTTTCCTCTTTTTTCTATTTGAAGAGAGAGCCTCTATGTTCTGTTCAGCTTCTTTTTAAATATAACGTGTCTTAGGAGCAAATAAGTAACAGATAGAATGATAGATATTTACCTGACAGAAAATTAGTTTCGAAAATCCTGCATAATATCTAGATCGACTTTGGAATCGAAATTTTCTGAGAAACTGGATTGATCGACAAATTAGAATTTCTTGTGCCTCTCAATTTCATTCTTTGCTTGGGAGATGGCTTTTCTTTTCTTCTAGCAACAACAGAAGAAAGACAGCAGGGGAATACATAGTTCTGATTTGAAGAAAAAGAATACTATAATAGATATTCAGAAAGCTCATATCGCTTTTTACTTCCAATTACAGTGCAGTCATTTCGATTGCCGAAACAATTACTGGACTGCTGATGTCTTTTGCCATTTCGACGATTGCTTACGGAAAATATCCGAATTTATAAAAACATCACGACCTTTTACAAACAAAACGTCTATTCTTGTTGTTGCAATATATGGTTTCCCTGAAATTTCTTGCTGGCTCTAGGTACACACCACTGAGCACATTAACTTCGTCGTGCCCAAACACAGGAAAGAAGCACTTAAATTATTAAGAAACTTAATATTGAGCGAGTGTATGTACATGAAACGTGTGGAACTATAAAAAGCTGATCGGACTATCAGTAGACGAGAGGAGTATAGACAATTAGAATCCTTCATATTATAGTCATTTTATTCTGTATATAAAAAAATAAATAAAAATGAAAGAGGATCAGAGCAGAATACAGCCAACAAAAGCAATGGTATTTCTAGTCTTGCTAAACTGTATTCGCTGCCCGAGAAAAGATGTGCTCTTCATCATGTGCAGTCGTTCTTACAACATTTTATATTGCTCACTGCCTATGTGATACCATTTCCCACTGGTAGTAACTACCGTTTTCCTAATGGAATAGTCATGTTTCTTCGTCTCCAGTTTCAAAAAGGAGACTGAATTGGCGGTGATGATGATGAGAATGAGTCTGTTCTCTCTTCCCAGTTTTTTAACAATTGTGCCATCAAATCCTGAGAGTAAGTTATTAGCGGCATTCAATATAGAATGCAGACATATGTTCTCTTTTTACGGGCATGTGGATATAAGAATGAGTGCCACACTAAAACCTACAAGATAAGATGCTTTCTTTGACATTTCTGGTATACTTCACCAAAGTTAACTTACCTTTGAAAGCTGACTGTGAATTGAAAACTGCGGATAGAGGACGTGCCAGATAACTAGATGAAAAAGAAATTGTACGAAGACGATTTTTTTTTTCTTTTTTCGATATTGTTGATGGGAGTCAAATAAAGGTCGACGGTGTACTGTGTACATCGATGAAAAGAAGAAAACACTAGTCGTGCAGAAGTGGCGATGTGGGGTTGATTGTGGACTAAAAAATATTGCTAGAATCACCGTCGGCATAAGGTTGTCTTTCCAGCAACAGCCAAATATGAGAGTCGCAGCAGCTACTAGAGCCCATAGATTCTTGGTAAAGAATCTCTTTTAGTGTCGCTAACATAAGATGAGTGTTTGTCATGCCTTTAATACTTGAACAGCTAGATAGGCGGTGAAAGCAAGTTGGGAAAAAATCAATCCGAGGTTGTTTGAAAGTGAACATGATAGACGGCTAGGGTAATTGTGATCACCGTTCAAATCATTTCATTTCGTGAAGTAAAAGTGGTTAGATGATGATGAATCAGGCAGAGGATACTAAGTTATCTCACAATTGTGATAGTGTAGAGACGATGATCACAGTTGTCGAGATGCACGTAGGTGGTTTACCCACTGAGTGAAAGTAGATGTAAGAAGTAAGCCAAGTGGCTGTTCGTTTTCTCTTCCTTGTATAATACAGGAGTATGTTGTTGCGACTAATATTTTTCTCTACACTCAATGCTTCGCAGTAGGATGCGGTGATCAGGATGATATTGAGGGAGTAGTAATGATGACAGTGGTGGTGTGATTGTGATTGAATGTGAGTAAGAAGTCAGATGGGTGGTCTGTGTACTTTTTGTTGACGTTCTGACTTTCTGCTAAGGTTTAGGAGCCTAAAATGCTACTGACAATAATGGCTTGTGCATTTAATACATTTGATGCAATCGCTACGGGAACGACGCTGCCGAACAAAAATATGGATGTGGTTTCGGGAGTTTTCAAGATAACATGTTGATTCTATTTTTTCCATTATTCCATTACACATGCTTTTCTCCTCTTGTTTTATTTTCGGAAGGCATGGTTCATCTCTAAAATGGCTGCCCATTTCTTTTTCTAGAGAAGCGGACGACCGTGATGACAATCATCATATTCCTAGGTTGTTTCGTCGTCTTCGGGAAATAATCTTGTTATGTGATCTGTACTATCCTTTATACGTTTGTCTCACTCTACTTGCTAATATTCTCTCGTGGTCTTTTCTCGTCAACTTTCCTTCTGTAATAAACGTATTTTGAGAGAAAGCACATACGACCAAGTTTTGCTCTCGTTTTCAACATCAGAGTCGTGTGGTTCTTGGAAGTTCAGTAGTCTCCAGTTATTCCATTTTCCATCAACATCATCATCATCTTCATTTTCCTCATGAATTCCATTATTTCCATTTTACTATTCGGGTAAACTTCTATTCTGTTGTGGTAGTGGTGTAAATGCTTCGTCGTCCTTTCCTTTTCGTCGTGGTAGTAACAGTTGAGTAGTAAAATTGTTCGTAATATCTTCCACCTACTTGACTTTCATAACAGCAGCCTCAAGGACCGTCGTCGTCGTCGTTGAGGAGAACGAAAAGCCCAGCGAATATTTAGGAAGACAGCGATGTTTAGTGGCGAAGGAGAAGGACGACGACAGCTATGATCATTTTAGTATAAGAGGGCCTGCATGTACTTCTCATACTACTCTAGAATGTGTGGTGGCGTGTCATTCCCAGTCAGCCACAGTATTTTGGTGACGGTGACAGTATTGTTGTATTGTTTCTTTCCGTTTACCACTACTTCCAACTCCTGCTTCTTCTTCTCGTGAGTACATGTCTCCTCAGCGGAAAAGTGCATATGTGAAACTGACACATAACTTTCCGTTCTTGTTTATCTCCATTTATTCTCTCTACTTTTCCTTCTTGTTCATAATCCATCCTTCTCCTCCATGAGTTCTGCAAGGAAGCAAGAAAGCGACAAATGAGTACAAATTAATGAATTTTACTAGTTTAGTTAATGAGCGTCAATAAAAAAAGGGGAAGAGGACGAGAATGCTTGTCGAGTGATAATGATGATGTTGTTGTCTTTGGTTTTCTTATTTCTCGCATCATTATCATCTATCACCAGGAGCACAGGAAAATGCAAAATGTCAACAAGACAAACTCACGTCACTCGGTCAGGAAAAGTATAAGCAGTGAAAACACAACCGCATTTTGCCAGAAACGGTGTGAAGCAATGAAAAATTAGACTAAGTTCAGGAAAAGAAGAGAATTCGACGTTTTAAAAAGAATACTTCGACCCCACAACCACAAGAAATGTGAATGATCCCAACTGTGACAGCGACTGCGAAAATACTTGCCTGTATTTAAAAGTCTTAAACCTATCGGCCAGTTTCTGACTGACTTGTCTCAGGTTTTTATTTTTTTTATCGTTTGTTGTCGAGAAAAGTTGGTGTACACACAGGTCTCATTATCTTGTCATGTTTTTAGGTGTACACTGATATCTTAGAAAAACACATGGCGAGAACAAATACATGTCCTACTCGTCGTCGAAGAAATTTCCTCAAGGAGAAAGGAAAATATGTTGGATGAAAGGGAACAGCATTATTGTTGTCACTCGAGTGTGCACCCAGATATTATTTTACAAAAATGCATTTTCAGGTTTTGTGCACAACAGGCAGGCACTGCTTTGTGCCTTGTATTTCTTGGAAAAATGAGACTCGAATGCAAACAAAAGGGGGAAAGTAGAGTTAGAGAAATGTGAACTGGAAATAGAGTCGATTATTGTGCCTTCTTTTCTCTTGTTGTTGAATTGTGGTGAGGGCTACGTTTGAAATATTGTATAGAGTACATTCTATTTGTCTAGCCCAAAAAAATCGTCGACAGTGAAAAACATAAAAGGTAACCTATGGAAATAATGTCAGACGTGTTGACAAGTAGACAGCAGCGGTAGGTTGGGTGATGTAAGCACTATACATATGAATTTATTTCGTGTCTCTGTTCAAAGTAGCAAAAACAAGTGATGAACTGCCTACTGTGTAATAGAAATGGGAATTACAAAAAAAAATTAGCAATAGTCCATTAAAAATTTAAAGATGGTCGTATGGCTGATAGAAAAACATGACAGTTCTCACTTTTATCTGTTCTAAATTCTGGGTTTTCATGAAAACTAAGTACATATTCAATACATGAAGCAAGCAACCAAAGCCCACGCCCACACTACATTTTTCTACAGCAGGAAAACAATATTTTTCCATATATATACATACATATAGATCCCCGGCACATGTACAATTTTCCAAATTGAAGAAAAAAATTGAACTAAAAATCGTTATACTAAAAATTGTTAAGCACTGCTATAACGACCCCGATAAACTGTGCAATTTAGTAATATTTTTATGTACTCTTACTCTCGTAGAACACGTTCAGTCGTAAAACGACCCCATTTGATGTGTTGTTCGAAAAGGAAAACACCGTCTGGGCGAAGCGATACCGTGGCAACCATCATTTTGTTGTAACTTTTTTTACATGCAGAGTACCCTTCCAAGAAGGAAAGTGAATGGACAGGTGAAACGATAGGATTGGGAATTATTAGGGTTACGCGAATTGCTTGCTACGTGTGAGTTAAGAGCCCCTTTCTCTTGCTTGTGAAATTTACACTTTAATGTGCTCAATGAAAAATAGACACAGTTTGTGTTACTGATTTCCAGCTTATTAT
This sequence comes from Akabosia matsudoensis, assembly GCA_019593645.1. Taxonomy (NCBI): domain Eukaryota; kingdom Metazoa; phylum Arthropoda; class Collembola; order Entomobryomorpha; family Paronellidae; genus Akabosia; species Akabosia matsudoensis. Next base: position 5,895 of record VICI01001882.1, on the reverse strand, counting down.
GTAATCAGAGTTTTGTATTTTAGGATGAGATGTTCGTAATATTCTTTTGTTTTTACGTTTGTTTGAATGCCAAAGACATTAGAAAAGGTGCTATATAGTTACTCATAAACTAAGTTCTAGTGACATGTGCAAGTTTCCTGAAATATTTTTATGCAGTTTTTATTGTCATGTGTGTAGCTCAAGCAGGAATTACGGTTACGACGGAGCAGTAACAAAATCATAAAAATGCTAAAATCCTCTTTCTTTGGGAATATATGTTGTATTGTGTAAGAGTTGCTTTTCATTTTATATTTTGTCTAAGATTCTTTTTTCTTTGAATGTTTCTTTCTTAACACGTAGGTATTTGCGTTTTTGGAAAACCTCGTTGAAGGTGTGCTGAGACTTCGCTATAAGGCATATATGTTAAAATGAACTAAACACTCAAGCTGCACTCGGCTATTTTATGCGGCTATACAGGAAAAACATTTTATGGGGGTGATGAAACGCTGTTAGCAGACACAAAACAAGGAAGGTGCGTTTGTATACGTTTTACATGGAACTAAGAGAAATTCTTTTAATGAAATGCATGGCAGAATAAAGAGCGAGAGATTTTTCGGTGATTCACAGCAGGTAAAGTAATTTTTTATGGAAAAAAGTGCTAAAAGCCCCAAAGCACAGAAGTGTGAGGATGAATACAGAAAAAATAAAAACTTTTATTTGCATTTACATTTAAATCTCTGAAGAGTACCTATGCTGCCTTCAATTACGGGAAATTTATTTTACTTTTTGGATGAAATAAAAAAAACCTCACCACAGAGAGAAGACAAAACGGTTGTATGACTGTTTTGAGGTGAACTATTCATTTAACTGATTACCAACACCCAACCGAGTTCTGCGTAAAATACCTAGAGAAAACCAGGCTAGCGCAGAATACCTCTTGGAGCTTCTTCGTGCTCGGGTGTTGTAGCTGCTGTGGGCATGTGTGTATCTGTTGTGCGGTAAATAGTTGTTACCTGTGTTAATTTTTGTAGGACAATTATAGAGTGTCTACTATAGTAGCAGATTGAACAAAATAAAAGTTGTTCACTGGAGCATTAATGAATTTTATTCAGGTAACTCGCCACGCAAAATGAATGCGTAGAGTGAGTTTATAAAGTAAATATGCAAACTATTTATTGACTAGCCACACGTAGTAAAACGGATTTGTGGAATGTAAGCCGGCGGTTGTTCGTGGTTGTCTAGTTGAAATGTTTCTATGACAATGTCGTTTCGGCCACTCTCAGATAAATTGGTACCTAATCAGTTGCAAGATGTACGCACTTGTAAAGAACAGGTTTTAAGTTTTCCACTCGTTTGTAAGTCAACCGACAAAGCAACCATTTACAGAATTCTAGTAGTGTAAAACAAAACAAAAAAGTAGTAGTTGCTAGGGGTGATTATAATTATTATTATCGTTTATTCGTACAACATGATGGCCAATTTATTCACAAGTAAAAATCATTTAAACGTGGGCCTTTTTGTATCAAGCGCAATAAAATGTTTAAGAAGTATCCAATTAACACTGGTTTGTCTACTTTTAGTACGTTGAGGTCTTATGATAATCATCAATGATGAAATGCTAAGAAACGGTTTGACAGTAGCAAAAGGCACGAGCTTGCCACTTTTATTGTATTTTATTTATTGCTTGCTAAATTATGATCGTGCTAATGTGTCTGGCTGGACGTGGTTTCTTGAGTTACTGTTCTTTAAGAAACTAAATACTATGATTGTCGAAATTCTACATTCTGTGCTAAAATAGTTTCCCACAATTATGGGCTTTATTTGACGAACGTGTATTTTTATTTAAAAAAAATATGATAATCATAATTGTACAAACAATTACTCGTATATTTCATAGTTTTTTGAATTTCCACAACCATAAAAAAATGCAAAAAATGTTGCATTTTATCACTTGATAATGAGTTTTAAAAAATTATCACGCTGAGAAAATTTTACTATCTGAGTTTTTTCAACCTAAGAATTCTGCGGGTAAGTAACCATGCATGCTTTCTGCCGAGAAATTTGTTAGCAGTTTTTATTGCAATAAATATCCTTTCCTTCGAGCGGACAAAAAACGTCAAGCTCATAAGCCTAAATAGCGACTGGGAATGCTGTTCATAACAATTTGTGATGTTTAGTCGGGGTAAGTAAAAATAGAAACCTGTAGTGAACGTCGGATCTTTCTCTGTCTCACTTTTTCCTCACCTCCCTCACCACATTAAGGACAATTAGCCAGGAAATTAATGAGAAACTACAGTTATAGTCTTGTAATTCTGACATGTTGGTCGACACGAGGAGATAATATACACGTATATTTGAGAAGCAGCTAAATTGTAATTTATGATATGATCTCAAGCCTTTTTGAACTTCGTGGCCTGCCAGACAGAAACTCAACATGAGTGTATGCAAGAGCTGCTTGTTTAACAGTAAGAGATGAAAAAAATGTCGGAATGTGATCAAGTTACATACAAGGAATTCCTAGGTAGGGTTTGCCGAAAAAACCACTTGGCTCAAGTGGAACAGGAGCTGGAATGCTATTCCTTTTAATTACGTTTTAGTCTAGTCTACCTTCCTCAAAACGATATGGAGGAACTATAATTATCATGTTAATTTGATGTTACGAGTACAGATACATTTAAATTTTGCAAGTTTTTCAACAACATTTTGTGAGTTGCTCGCTACTCCATTTCTGCCACCTGGCAACATGTATCATGTTACATCTCAGGTAAATTTATGATGCCAAAGTTTCGTTCATGTAGTTTTTTTCGAAATTTTACAAGAGTTGAGTTTAAACTGTCGTCATCTGTCAAATTAAAAACAAATTTCGGCAAGACACCTACTAAAGGACGCTTAATAGAAAATTTTAATGCCCTTCTAAAAGTATGATTTATGCTTCTATTTAGAGTTTTTATTTGTCAATACTTTTTCGTGAAGAATTGAAGAACATGGAAACTTCCGTTTCCTTTAACACATCTACTTTCTTAGAGAGACACACGAGTGTTCAAAATAAAACTAATAAAAGTGTTATATGGACTAGTAAATTAGGAATAGGAGTATCGCGCATGAACGCAACTTCACAATTTTTCAATGCTGCTTTTGAGGAGGAAGAAGGTTCAACTGATGATGCTTGCCATATCACAAGTTCTTTTACGTTTTCTTTCTTTTCTTTAGGTGTTTTCCGCTTCTTATTCATTGAAAGTTGGCAAAGAAACGTGTGACATTGCAAGTGAGCTCGCATAATGATGAAAAGAAAAGGAAGAAAGAGTTCGGTGATAAGGAATAAATACATTTATTCTCTAGGAGTTTTACAGATGATATAGTTTAGACGAGAAGGAAATAGAGTTAAGTAGAAAATAAAACTTTCAAGTTTTCCTCTTTTAAAAGAGAAAAAAAAATCACATTTTAAGGCTTCTTTCAAGCTTCAAGCTTTTGTATGAAATGAGTTCTTTCACCTACCGACATGTCATGTTACCTACGAAAATATTCTCGAGCTAATAAAACATCCAATAAAAATATGGATTTTTGGCGTCTTCTCCCCGTAAAAAGCAATTTGCGACATGAACATGTGTTTTTATGTACAAAAAGAAATGTTTCGTCAATAATGAGACCAAGGCAGTAGAAAATAGTTTGTTGATCAGACGCGCGCCAGTCGAGCCATTCCTACCGCTGGGGGAAAAAATACACCGAATTTGGGTCGAGAAAAGGAAGAAAATGGGAAAGATTTGTCTGACGAGATGATGATTAGCATAAGCAAGAAAAGTAAAATAATCTATTTATTACAGCGAGCGGCTGCCGCGTTTTTGTTGTGGTAAGATGGTGGCCTCGCCCGACCAAAGAGTTAAAGTTTGACTTTTACTGGTGCATAGACAAACACCATCAACTGTCAGTTCAAATGTGTATATTTTTCATGTAAATGCAGCAGAAAAAAATGTAGACACATCTATTATCGATACCGTAAATATACTAAAATGTGAATATAAGTTGTACAAGAGTATCTTTCCCTTTTTTATCATCATCTCATCCATCTTCCTATATTCCATTGCGGTAGTGATGGTGGCAAAAAAAGGGATCTGTTTGAAAATGTAATATTTTTTGTTGAAGATGTAATTTACATCCGTCTTGTTGTACTACTCTCTCGCACTTGCCCATGGAAAAAATATTACATTTAACTGGAACAGTGTACTCCATTCGTTACAAGTTAACTCATACAAACACGTCAGCAGTACATGCGAGGAAAAGGACCCGGGTTGGGTTGGTTCCGTCAAGCTAAGTCAGAGTTGAGAAAGACAGAGACCATTTGTCAAAAGCCCATTTTCAGACGAAATATGCATACACAAGTCTATATAACGAGCAAGAAAGAATATTTTGATGAATACAAAAAAATCCACCAGACATGAATATTTTTTATAACAGCGATGAGAAGGAAGCAAAAATCTGTTCCTAGGAAATTCAAAAGAAACTTTCATCTAAACAGGAAAAAATAAGTATGTAAAAAACTGGGAAGCATGCAGATTCAATGCAAAACCTGTGAGTGCGCCGTATATAACACTAAAAGGGTTGAGCTCTATAAAGAAAGCAGCTTAAATATTTCTTTCTTAAATTTCCTCGAAATATTGCATTTATTTAACATTTCCTGTGAGCTCCTGTTGCTTTTGAGCTGAATACAAGGGAAGACTACGTATCATGCACAGACACCTCTCGGCAGGAAATATTAAACAGGCAAAGATATTTCGAGAATTCGGTTTGTAGACTGGGAAATTGACTGGCTCGGGTAAGTTTTAACTACAGGTAATATTTGCAAGTAAAATTGGGAAATTCCCAGAAAACCAAAAGGCGCAGGCATTTATGGTTCCATGTACAAGGCAATGATCATTCATCTCAGTTTGACAGATAAATAGTAAAGCGACAATGACTATCCAAGACGATTGATGATTTTAACTAGGTGAATGTGTGCCTTGACACGTGCGTTTTGTAAATATTGTTAGCTTCCACAATAAAGCAGTCCATGGAGCGCAGATGGGAAACCATTAACAAACAATCACCAATTGATAGTCTTGTGAGTTGGATAAGGATGAAAAATAGTGAAACCGTTGTCACTGCAACGAACGGATGTCGTGTTACAGCAAGTGTGAAAAAGATACAAATGGGTTTTACTGTATTTCCTTCACGCTTTAACATCATGCGAATAATAGTTAGGTTTGTATAGCTATTCATTCAATTTTGCTCTGGGTATTGGAAGGACTTTACTACAAATCTCCGGTGACACATTACATTATACTTCATACTCTCATTTCTTCGCTGTTTCCATTCTTTCTGTATCTGTGGTGAGTTTCTGTCTTCTCGACAAATAAATGAAATTACAAAGCAGCTTCTTCAAGGATGAGTGACAATACCATTACGCTGAGAGGGCTTCCAACAGAACAATATTGGATTTTTTTACAGTATGTCAAATCAATAAAAAAATAATCCTTAGCTAAATCCACATAAAATCTGTTCTCATTTCTCAACACAAACCAAAATACAACGATTCTGGTTGCTGTTTAACGAATCAGATATTTGAAATTGGAACGGACTATTACAAGTTAGAGACTTTGCTTGGTTTTTTGTGTATACTACTGTCTCAGGAGAGATATAGTAATTGCGTTTCGTTCAATGTTCTTAGCTTATCACTGTACTTTTAAATGTTTTCGTGGATCTTTGTTTCTTTGGAAAGAGAAAATAGGCTTTATTACGCATTATTGCTCCCAAAGTAGGTAAAGAACTAGATTTTGTAACTTGTGTGTACTGCAGTAGGGAATTCCTATTAAATCCTACACGTAAGCTTTTCTTTCCTTTGCTACTCGTTACTTATTGTTTTGTGCGTTACACTTCGGAATA
>VICI01001881.1:0-19350 GCA_019593645.1 Akabosia matsudoensis | reverse complement strand
GCATGATGTACTATACACCCAGAACTAAAACGAATGAGCCAATATTCACGATGAAAGAAAGCAAAAAATTGTTTAAAAAAGTAAGTAAAAAGCTGAACAAAGCAACAGCAGTAGAATCACAATCTCCTGCTAATACACATTCACGGCAAGAGTACTTACAGATACAAAGCTATTTACTTTAGCCCTCGTACACGTTGCTTTCATGAAGCACTAGCACAACAACTAAAGTATACAAAAGTATCCCAATTTCTCTTCGTCCTAACATTTTTTTACCTAACTTTCTACTTAAGCAGTAGTTAGAAAGTCGCTATTTAGAACTTACATGTTATATGTGTAAAGCTCATCACTTTCTTCAAGGATACGTCTCCTCATTTTCTTTTGCAGATTTTGCATGCTTTGTAATACTATAGACTTTACTGCCAAAATAAAAACAAATGCCTAATGTAAAATATGATTGCCAGGAAATGAAAAAGAAAACAAAGCATTATTCAGGTACCTAGTCCGGAATAGCATTGGCAAGCATTCCAAAATGGAAAGTAAATGGCAGCTGGATATAAAAACATGAGAGCTGCGAAAGATTTTCCAATTTTGGTCCTTAAAATAAGGAGGAGTCCTTTAACGTAAACTGATAACAGGTAATCGTTGTAATTATTCATTATTATTATTAATTCGGCGCTACGTGACTGACTATGAATTGCATGCTTCTGAGAGGTAACATACTACAATGCATGGTTTTGGTAACATGTTACTTTTTAAAGCCGCAATTTCATCGTATATTAAAGCTCACGTAAAGACTTGGGTTTGTAAACAACGTTTGAATGACGGGTGTTTACATACGAAAAAGTCGATACTACCAAACTGACACAACACACAAGCCACCTATACATCTCTACACAATTCAAATTTCTATTCATCTATGAGTAGCATTCTACAACACTACTTTACTATAACTTTCTCAGAGCGAACCTTCGGGAAAGTGAAATAAAGTGTACGTGAAGCAAACACGTACAATCCATTATTGCCTTTAAGTCATTGTCATCATCATTATTGTCGTATTCTCGGAGTTGGCTTTTAGAAGAGTGTTCCACGTTGAGTATTATATGCATTCAGCAAATTTCAATTTCACTTGTGAGATTATTTTCCCCTCGTAGTCAATAGTATCAACATAATATAAGTAGCATAAGACTAATGCCACGACGAAAAAAGTATCATAGTACACGGTTAAGTGCTCACTTAATGTTTGTCTAGCCACGTAATAAGAATAATGCACATAGCTACGTATAAGTAAAATGTAATAGATTTTTATGCTAATGTATAATATATTATGCATGTGATACCTCATTTTTCCTTCAATCTCTCGTGATACAAAGAGAGGCCTCATCATCATCTAGTCTCTTGCTGTTATCGGTTTTCACTGAAAATTGCCATTTTACCAGAAAACCTTGTTAGCCCTCGGATTCTGCTGCTGCTGCTGCTTCAAAACTCGTACGAGTCCCTTCCTACAACTTTTATTCTGATCCCCATTAGCCAATTTAATTTTTATAGCGTATCTAATGTATTCAAGTGCACATGTGTATACGTGTTTTCTCTCCCTCTGGAACCTCAACTCTGAGGAGCAAGTTTTCATTATTTCCATTGTAAACAACAGCATTAAACGACAAAAGCGTCCTTATCATCGCTCCTCGTATTTTCCATCGAATCTTTCCACATTTTCCGGTTTAGATTGACATAGATTACCTGATACTACCAAAACTAAGATGATAATAGTATTTATGCTTGGGAGAGAGAATGTTGGGAACAGACTTATGAGCATATAGACCTGGCTGGAGATAGTGATAAAGGAAAGCTCATCCGCAATCTCTTGCAAAAGATGATAGCAACATGCAGAGCTAAATAGGTAAAGGTACTTACTCGAAGGCAAATTGAAAAGTCTATACTCGTCTGTTTTTGCTTGCTTTTCATTCTCCTCTTATCGTCGTCATCCTTTGAGCCCAATTTTTCATTTATCCACAGGTTCGTGTGTGTTATGCTTACCTTACTTACCCGCCTGTTTTGCAAACTTGTTGTTGTACTATATACGTTTTCTTATATTATTTTACTTCTTGGCTAGCTTGTCATTTTACCTCACGTTTTAAAAAAAATGAAATGCCAATGTATCATCGACGTCAACATCATTGCTGAGCTGCTTGTTAGAATGACTTACTTACTTTTTTTCATACTTTTTCCTGTACCCGTAAAAAGGTATGAAAGATGATTTTGTAGGCAGAGTGAAGACGCAGTCAGTCCTTGGGTTTTTGGAATCCCAAGCAAGCAACTTTCTTCCAAGAAGCTTTCCCCCTCGTAAGTTATCATTATACGACACAAGTACGCAAACCAAGTAAAGGCTTACACCGGTTACAAGAACTCATTCAATATTATAATACAAAACAAATAAATTGAGAGGAGAGTGTGTTTTCAATTTCAGTTCACCGTTTGCAAAGTTTGCCCCAAAGAAAAAAAAAGAATGGTAACACAGAATGTCGGAGTATACTATATTAAATTGTTTGTGTTGAGACATGTACAACAGTATATTACTGCTATTCCTTTGAATAAAAAATAACGGATTATAGGAAGTGGTGGAAGCTTCCATTATACTTCATCCCATTCGCTTGTATATAATGTAGAAGTGGAATGAAAGAGAAAATTAATTTTCGACATCATTGCCTGATGCTGTAGACAAGTATATTTAGTGAGTAGTAGGCACAGGGCAAGGGAATACACGAATGACCCGGTTGTGTAACGTTCACGTTATATCTTGGCCTTAAAAAAGAAGCCTTCCAATTTCAAATATAAGATTTTTCCAAATGTTTATGGGGCTTACAGTTTTTTTCTCGCTCCATTTCTCTTCTCTACACTATGAAATCGTGCAAAATTTTAAAAACAACTGGCGCGACCCGAAAATGTAATCCTTGTATTCTTATAATATAATCAAGAAAAACTTTCATAAGAATTTAATCAATTTAGCGACAGCAATACTCATTTCAGCCTATGATGTCTTGAATGTGTTTATCATCTTATATGGGTAGTATTTGCATTTATTTTCAAATTATGATAAAATAATCTTCCTTGCAGAACCGATTAAATATATTGTTTTACAAATACGCAAATAAAAATCCTCAAAATGTTAAATGTACATTACTGCTTAATTTAAATCTTATCTCTAAAATTAAGCCGTGTGAAAACTTCACAATAGTTCTATGCATGATGCTACAATTAGCTTAACAAGCATAGTGTCATCAAGAAGTCTTATAAACTACGTCTTGTGAAAAGATGCCATGTCCTCTTATTCCGAGTGCGACAATTTTCAAAGCCCAACAATAACCGAAACTCATTTTAACAATGGCTGGTGGATGTTATGCAATAAAAAATCTCTGCAATGGCTAGGAAGTCTCTTTGTTCTCAGTTCTAAGTAAAATACAGTGAGAAATTACGCCTATTAAAACGTAGGTACTTTTTTGTTAAAACCATAAATAATTATTGTGAAGACAAGCTGATCGAATTTGCAGTTTTAAGAAATCCTGCAAAACAATATCCCTTTTATGACCAGTAGTAGCATCATTCAAAATAGATGTAATTATATGAACTGAAAAAAACTATGCAAAATAAGTTATGGGAAGAATTTTAGCGAATTGAATAGAAAACGTAGAAGCGATTGAGTCAGCGAGTTTTTTCCTCGATACTTTATCATACCACAAAGTAAATGATAATAGCTGTGGTGAGGAAAAAGGATTAGGTGATTGGTCACGGTGTAATGCGTTTCTGCAGAAAACACAAGTTAAGAGTACAAACATCTTTTGGCAATTATTGTACCATTCTAAGAGAAAACGAACTTTTTTGATGCATAGAGCAATGCTTGCTTTCTTGCATGACTGGTCGTCAACTGAAGCTCTCAAGCATTTTAAAAGCTACGCAGATTCAAAGTAATCGTTCTAATCGCTTCTTGTCGAGGAAAGTCCATTGGGCCCATTGTGTGGGTTGTAATGAATTATTTTTATATTACGTCATCCGTGATCAGTGTGTACATCCTATGCTAACTTAAAGCCAGTAGTGTTACTTTGTTTAAAAGGAACGCTGGCAAGGATGGCTGATGAGTAACAATAGAAAAAATCCCTTGCTCATTATCCCACAGTCCATGACTGATTAGGACTGTCTTTACATACTGACTGATACGGAATTATTTGTTTGTCCAAGTTTTTATCTCTGCGACGAATACACTTGATGAAAGGACAGTGAATGATTCTACATTTATGTTGGACACAGGAAACGGACGATTAACTGAAAGAAAGGTTTAATTGATACTGTAATTACAAGTAATTGTACAGTAAGTGACACTTCCTCAAATGACAATTATTTTGCCGGAGAGAAATGTTTGACTTGACTACAAAAGATGAATACCATATGTAATGTACATTATACCGCGCTAACATAACAGCGTGATAAACTTCTGACAATACACAAAACAAAACTTGCTAGGTTTAAAAGCGAGTCTTTGCTAATGATGACATCGGTTTTTCAAAACGTGCATTTTCGTGCACAATGGAGTGCCAAGAGAGCGGAAATGAAACATTTCATTAAAAATCTGAGCTTTCCGTCGTATAATAAATTTTAATTTGCGATATCGCGTAATGCCAACTCATCTAGAGGTAAGAATTCAGACACGACAGACTGAATAGCTACGTAATCATAATTATAAAATGTAATGATTAAAATCAGTCGTGTATGCCTTTACTGAAGTAGCAAAATAAGAGGAATGAAAGAGAAATTTTAAAGTGAACAAACTGTTTTGTTTACATCAATGAATGGCTTAGCTTCTGAAGCTGATTGGAGTCACACAGAAGTTTTCATCTGCAGTAGGATTCCTTTTCTCCAGATTACTCCAACTTGTGGACAGTATTTAAATAATCAAATTATCATTAACGACTTTATTGAGAGAATGCCCTGGGAAAACTCGTGAAAAAATTAGTGGGCTTCATTCTTTTTCGATGATTTCATCATTAAACAAATATAAATGCCAGTGCTAACATAAAAAAGATAAACGTTTGACGGAATTACAGGAGTAATTACCTAATTTCACTCACTGGTGAATACTCTAAAGATGAATGCTAAGTTTTACATGACTCGTCGTGATTGTTGAAACTTATTTCATTGCAATAATGAATGAATTCTGGCTATGCTTCAGAGAGAGAAAAACGTGAGATTTTGCCAGGGGGATTAGATTACCAGTTTTTTTCAGGTATACCGGAAGACAGTCATAGGAAGAAAACACTAGCGTGCCGGTTGATGGTGTATCGTCGTGGGGGAAGTGAATGACATCTTTTCTTGGAGTGCTTATTCATGTAAACGTAGCAGCACCGGCAAATACTGCACTGAAGAATAACAGTGTCATCAGATACGCTGTATATAGCCGATTGTAGTTTCATGAATCGTTTTACCGATTCATTTCCTTGGCCCTTGCTACTTCATTTAACATTCTGACAGTCTCATCGCCTAAAGTTGGTATTGTAAATAGTATAAAATCATAGCTTACCTGGTTTTCAATGATTGATGATTAATGATTTTTTTAATGCAATTGACCTAGCATGGTTATGATTTGGCTCAATATATTCATTATAAAAAATCAAGTATGCGCTAAAAATTTGTTTATACCATATTGAAACCTTTTCAGTACAATCGTGACCGTGGAGCAAAACAGAGTAAAAAGCATTAAAACATGCGACATTCAGAAAAGAAAGTAAAAACTTTGGGGAACAATAACATTTTCCAGGTTTGGAATGATTTTTTCTAGTCCTTCACTCTTAAAGCATACCATCGGGAAACGAATCTTATGTCCCAGAGGACTAACAAGAAAAAAAATATGAAAAAACAAAACGAGCATCGCTGTACGGATTTGTAAGTGTGCCCTCGTTGTTTCATCAAATAGTTTACCTAACATTTTCCACATTGTGAAAGTAATCTTTTCAAACATTCTCCGAGTATTGTTGAACAGCGTATTACAAATGAATGAATGTATGTAACGAAAGCTTCTCTGGTTATGTATTCCCATCGTAGTTTTATTCAATCTTAACGATTCACAACTAGGAGAGAGAGAGAGAAACCTTGTCCCTGTCCGTATTGAAGGAGGCTATAAACCCATTTATGAAACGCCTCAATCCTTCAAAGTAATCGATGATATGTATAGCATCTATCCAAGACGCAGGTTGGAAATGAAAGTTATAAAAACCGAAACATGGAAGTTGGATTTGATGCAGGCTTATTTGCATTTCCCATATCATTCAGTAAACACGCGGTGCAAAAATGACAGCGCCTTTTTTTCGTCGAAGAGGAAACTAACTTGAATTACTTATAGAGCGGTGAGAGAGCGAGAACAAGTCGTTTTGTTTCGTGTCATTTCCTATTCATTCCCATTCATGGGCAACACCATTTTGAACATCGTTCAAGTGTCGGATAGAGCCGTTTTCATTTGAATATTTTATTTGCTTAAAATGACAGGAAAACAGCATTTTTTTTTGTTCTTTTCATATTGTTTTCCTAGGATTTTGATATAAGATAGTGAATCTTTATATTGTTTAACAGTTTCATATAGAATGTATAGTTGTACTCGATGAATATTGAATAAAGCCTCTGAGGAAGCGACATAGTCGTTTCTGTTCACTGAATAATTTCAATTTCGCAGAAGTGAGATAATACGATGAAAAGTGGAAGAAATTCATTCTCTATGTTTTTCTTTAACATTCCAATTTGTTCATGTACAGAAAATTGGTTATAGATTTCCAGCGTAACTCACTTTCACACTGCTGAGATATGATTGAACTTTTTTTCTGTGCCGCATTGTATAACTATGCTTTTATTAATATTGTCACAAACGAATGCTACATGTTCATTTCTTCCACCAATAATTTGGCTTCTATCACATGAACGATTTGACACAAAACAAGAAATTTTGTCACCTCATTTGCGTCATCATCATCGTCACTAGATTACTTACCATCGCAAAACGATCGCTTTTTGTGGCATGTCGTATTATCCCAAGAAACCCACCCACGCACAAGCACTAGTAATTTTCGCTGCAGTTTCACAGTCTTGCTCCCTACTTCATCATCATCACAGCAAATTACAAAATGATACACATCATCACACTATCGTCATCATGTACCATGTGTTGTCCCTGGACAAAAATGCGTCTTGGATTGGAAGAACAGTGGTGGTGTGTGAAATATCCAACACCTCTGCCGAACCGATTATTTGCCATCACCATAAGGTATCGACTTCTTAGCGAGAGCTCACCGTAGGTTGGACATGTTCCCATAATGAAACCCATTTTCTGTTGAGTAATTCCATTAGACCTTCATTTCTCTTCCAACTCATTCCCGCCTAATATAACAAATCATTCCAGTCCATTAATTCCATTCATTCGGAGGAAACGGCAGCTTTCAAAACCACATTTTTCTACAGCAAATTCTAAGGCTTTGCTTTAGCTGACACTAGTGATTCTGTTAAGCTTTCAAAAATTTCCCCTGTTTTATTCCGTCAGTTTTAATGTGTTGAACACGGTGAGGTGGACGATATCTAAATGATTTTCCCCCTTGTTAATGCCGTGTTAAGCAAAAAAATCTCGTCTTCCCAAACATATTACATCAGAATAATTTTTGGTAAAAAATGAAAAATTCATAACTCCTCGAATGATTTTAGGCCTATGCAAGAAATAAAAGTGCACGGACAGGTATGCAGGATTTTCCATTGACAACAAAAATGCATTGAGAAACAATTACTTTCATGAAATTAATAATAAAGTTTAGGCATATTTGCAGAGAATGAGATAGGTTAGCTGTTCCCCTGCGGGATGCAAGTTTCAGTTTCCTTTTATGTTGTTAAGAAGATATTGTAAAGGCTGGATAAGATATTTATGATATCCACAAGATTGATTATTCCTCCTGCTCACCCTCAGCTCTTAGTTTTATTTGCTATTTTTGAATTTGATAATATGACAAAATTGTCCGGAATAGGTTGATATCAGCTAACCACATTTTTAAGCCATAACATCGGAGCGGATAGCTGGATGCACGTTTCTTGGCTGTAAACATGTTACATCGTACATAGGACCACTATTTCAAAACTACGCACTAATTACCATCGTTATAGGAAATCGGACAGGGATCTTTATAGGCAAAATGGATGCACGACTGCAATATGACTACTAGCCTATCAACGTTTTGTTTTTGGAAAATGTTTTTTCAAATAAAGAAATAAATACTTTGCTTTGTTATGAATAGTTATGGTATGCACTTTATGGCAAGTGTCAGGATACCAAGGCGACTAAAAAATAGGAAATAGGAAAAGGAAAAAGTGAAAGCGAAAGACAAGATAAGGGCAACTAAACTGCTACTACTACTACTATTAGTACTAAAATGATGGTATTCTAGTGCTACAATAGGTGTAATAAATAATTTTGCAATTTTAGTCTTTCTAAAACATTGTATGCTGCGTACTTCCATCATTAAACTAAAATAGAGCTTGCAAAAGTCTTCAGCAAACACCCAAAATCGACGAAGAGTGAATATCGAAGACCACCAAACTTACACTTTCAATTGATCCTATTTATAACATGGTTCTCCATTCTTACAAACGTATGGTGAATAAGTCAAACAGTTATACCAATTGCATTATTCTATGGAAGTACTTAATATTTGTGTGATTATTCGTCCAAAATTCATCAAAACTAACTTGCATATGAACATAATACTATGAAGTAGAGCAATGGAAGAAATAGTATTGAGAAAAACTTCCATGTTCGAAACTTTAGGCTAAAAAATAATTGGAGACTAGTAAATGGGATACCTTTTAATCATCAATTTAAGCTGTATGAGTTGTCGTCGTTTCTGAGATACGTATACATATAGTATGTAGTCTGCTCAGAGGGTGTGATAGGTAGCTTTTACGATAACTTGTTTATTATTACTATTCGTTGTAATTGTGAGAAGGTCAAGCGAAAGCGCGCACATGACAGAAACGGATTGAAAAAGTAAGCATATTTGAATTGATTCCAAAACTTTGTGTTTCTCTTAGATAGGAAGTAAAATTTTTTACGACAACTTAAGTATATTGTTTAGAAGACCGTGACCGTTTTTTTATGCAGTAATAGGTCTGCATTAGTAGTAAAAGTAGTATCCTCACACTTAGTTTGCATTTTTGCTTTCAGAATAGAAATGGTTCTGAGTACGGAACCAGGAGAATAGTTTGAAATAACAAATGGTCGATGATATTTTGTTTGACATGTGAGCGCTCCTCGCTACTCTCTTTCCTATGAAAAATGGAATCTGCACGCAATGCTGTCTCAAAATGTTGCCTGGTTTCGTAAAAGAAGAGGTCGTCCTATTATGATCACAGTTAACATTCAACATTTTTATATTTTTGTGGAGGAGTAGGCAGAGAAAAAAAGTGTACGTGAAATACTTGTGTCCATTTCGCCTTGTGATCATGACTAATGACTTTGGATGCATAGGATGCGATGAGTTATATTAAAATGGACGGAAGAATGAACGGAAAAAATACGACGGCAGGAAAAGGGAATGGAATGCAAATGTGCTGGACGTATAGGCTTTAAAACCTGAAGATTCTTACCCTTGCATGATAAATACTTTTTGGGAGCAATGGAATATATGCATAATAATGAGTGGTCATCATTAATAAACTGTATTATGTATTAAAAAAAGAAGGGGAGCTTATAAAAATGATTTTTTCATTCGACAGTTGCGAGGACACAGGTATCGCATGATTGATGTGGGTATTACGCAAAATATTGCAAAATCAAGGAATTATAATAGTTACCTGAAACTAAAAGTAAGTAATTGACTGTACCGATTAAAACTGTGGCAGATGTGCTACACCTGGGAAAATTGGCGGTACAATAATTTTTTTAGCGTAATTATCATGGATTGCGTGTGTGGTGTGGAGATCTCAAACGCAAAGGATAATTCGGTTTGTCTTATAATTAATAACGCGGAATGCTTTTGCTTCTAAAAGAGAATACCGATAAGTAAGTGTGAGGGTAATTATTTCGCATGAACTAAAAAAAGGCAACGCTTAAGTATGAACCAATTAGTGGTACTAATTTAGATCTTCATTAGTAAGCCTCCTGCAACGATTGCATGCATTCCGGACGAAAAGTGTTAGGGTAATCGTAGTAACCAAAGCTGTTTTGTGTTTGCTCACGTTGTTTTAATCGGCACGGAGAGCTACTGCAGCGTTTTTTAGATCACAAGAAGTGCTCCTTAGATGTACATATAAAAGATTGAACAACGAGGTTTATAATCCCAAGCACATTTATATGTTCCACTGGCCACTGGTCAAATACTTTACGATGAATAGTTTCACGGAAATGTCATGCATTGTTGTTATCGTATCATGGCAACACATATTGTTTAGATTATATTTGGTTCATATTTTAGTTGAAGCAAGATAAAACGTAATAATAACAATCTGACATTAAATAAATGGCTTCATTCTGTCGCTTCCCTTTACTTTTTACAAAATACTCGAGAAACTATGCGCCTCTCTATTTAGGGAACTGCTTCCAACAGTTTCGAAAGGAATAAAAATGATGAAAAAAGGGAACGACAGCGGACAACACTTTTAAGTAATTCTTTCCATTGCAGTCACCATCGCTATCCTACTGGAATATAAATTGAAGAGACATTCTCTCTAAGAAGTCATTGGCATAGTATGCTTGTAGAGTAGTAGTATGAGTATTATATGTATAAACATAAATAATATTTTGTGTATAAAATGCATACATATATCATTTTATTGTATGAAAAACTAAAGTTCACTAAAGTGTAAAATAGTAGGAGACAAAAAACTCGTTTAGAATAGCTTTAGAGGGAAATAACAACTATGTAAAAATGTGCAATGGTCGCATGGATGGAAAGGGTCACTCCGCTACCCTCTCGAATCTCATCTCATTCATCTGTAATATCATTTTCCATAAGGATAACAGCGGATATCACATCTCGCCAGGAAAAAAACACAGCAGCGGCATATAGTTGACTCTAAAAAACAGAAGAAGACATAGTGTACATTACACAATTTCCCTTCGAGCCTTCCTTCCTCTAGAATTACCATTCATCCATCTCGCCACTATAGCCATCAGTTTCTTTTTTCTTGTCATAGAATATCCTGTTTATGTACATAGCTTTTTTGACTTTAAATGTATCTAAAAAAGAGAAAACGACTTTTTTTCTTCTTCACTCCTGAATTCATGAGTAAAAAAACGAAAGACGACCCGTCATATTACAAGGTGGATATTTTGCCAAGTTGTAAAATAATAAAAAAACGCTACTCAATTTCACTCTTCTTATGCTTTTCATACTATTAGAGCGTACATAATAAAGCAGTGAGAAATAGTAAGAAAAAGAATGAGATGTGCAAAAGGGACATTATGTAATAATACATAGCAACTTGCATTTTTTACTAGTAAGACCTGTGTCTACATTAGAAATGAAGAGTAGTTTCTTGTGTAATAAATGTAAAAATGGGGAGAAAGTAAACATAGTGAGTAAGAAGTGGTAATAAAAATATAAAAATGAAGAGGAGTAAAAAACGGAAGAAAGGAGAGATGCCCAAGAGAGTTAAAAAACTACTACTTACTGAAAAATATTACGAAGGGACAAAAATAATACAAAGTACGGAGAAAAAAACCAACGAAAAGAAAAAATGAAAACAGCTCCATTATTTCATACATTTACCTTTCTCCTCCCCAACTAGCTTTCCCTTTCGAATTTGGACTTGCTTGTGCGCATATTACTTGATAACTAATGTGACGTGTCTTTTTTTCTCCTCTTCTGCTTTGTTTAAGGAGGAGACAATGAATAAAAGAGCAAAAGTTAAAAACAGAATAATAGTAGAAAAAGCCGGAAAATGGATACAGAGTAGTGTAGTGTCTGGAGGAATGTCCTGCTATAAAAAAAAAGTCTGCGATATTAGGTATTATTGTTATGATTGTGAATTTTTATATCACATTCGTACGACCGGAACCCGGTGCGTTAGTATGCTATCAACATTTTCTATAAAAGAAGCATACCGCTGGTTTTTCCTGTGCTTGAAAGTCTTTTTTTATAAGAGACTAAAAAAACATTCATTTCTTATGGTTTTTCGTGAAGTAGTGGACATCATCATCATCACTATTCTTCTGTTAAAACTGTGCAATAACATTTACTCCGAATGAAATGAAAAATAAAGAGTAAGATGAGCGTGTACAAAGATGATCACGGAGCGTGGACGTAACTTTTTCTTTTCAAGAAGCGAAGGATGTTCTAGTGTGCTTTCTTTCCCTCCTCTTTTTTTTCAACTGTCCAAGCTGGAATTAATTTGATGCTAAGCATGTCCGAGATGAGAACGGGAGAGAGAGAGAGAGAAAGAGAAAGAATAGAAAGAGAAAAATCAATTTTTGTGCTGTTGCAATATCCTTGTTCGTTTTAGCCAGCTTCTTCATTCGTCTCGTTTTCTTGTTCCTTTGCATTTTCTCCTGTCCTCGGTTTTTCAACACTACCAAAGCCAGCCAGTGTCCGTTTGAGAGAGAGAGAGAGAGAAAGGGAAATAATAATAAAAAGAAAGATTCTTTATAATTCTTTCCTAGTGCTCATCCATTCTTTCTTCAAGTAATATTGCGTTATTTCTTCTTCCTTTTTTTCTCTTTCTTTTTCTTTAAAAAGATGAAAATCGGAGAAATATATGAACAATTTATATGTATAGGTAGGTCCGTATATAGACACTCATGTATGGGGAAAGAGTTTTAGGTAGACATTATTTATTGGAAATCCAACCAACTAACAACTGGGTTCTCTACGTCTCTATCTTTCATCCATTTCATTTTCTTTTACATTCAACCCTTGTATTTATTTATTTTCGCGATTCAAATGTTGCTTTGTTATTATCACCCGACACTCCGACTTGTATGCGTCACAGGAGAACCAGCAAAAGAGCAGTTATGATTATAACATGGTTTACCGGTTCTGTTTTACGAACAGATCCCGTTCCACGGTTTCTGATTACAACTTCGCGATTACAATCGCAAGCGGAAAATATAGCATTTATCGAAGCGGTTAATAACTATTTAACTTTGATTTTTCATTCACAAAATATCTTTGTAATCGATCGTGTTCTGACATGGTTCACGTGGTGCACTTGTTCTTGTTCCACAGCTTCATTCCATTCTCCATACAATGTAAAGACACTTAAACATGGAGGACTAATGAGGTATTACTTAAGAGACATCCTCACTTAAATAGCTATTGTAGCACCCTACTATACGTCTTAGGTTAGATACTCGAAGTATTTGGACCAGGTAAAATAAATTATTCAAATTATACTTCCTCTTGAAATCACTAAACCGAGCGTTATAAAATATCAAAATGTAAAAGAGAAAAGCTTCTCGTACACAACGTACACAAAAATACAGATATAATACCCTATATGCCCTCTGATAAAGTCTTTCGCATCACTTTTCACTTATGCTGTGCCGATTTTCACTTTTTAGCGTATTGAAAGTGACTTGCATATTTTTTACGTATTATATAATTTACTAATTTTATATGCTCTGTAAGCATTTCAAAATTGCTTTTGATGTACAGTCAAGCCTGTCTATAACAGGCAGTCCTATAAAAGAACCTGTCTAATAAAGGTATCATTTTTGTAGCCCTACCTGTATTTTCCCCATGTATATTCCCAACTCTATAAGAGACATGCTGTAGTGAAGGCACTTTTGTTTTTTTGGATGCCTTTTATAGACAGATTTGACTGTTTTTAGAAAACCGAAACAACAAAATGAGTTCCAGTATAGAATTTAATATTGTATTTGCAAAAGGTTATAAGAGAAATAGCTGTCTGCCGTCTGCTACAAAAAAAAACTTGCACAGATGAATTCTTTTTCTTAGAGGAGTGTGGGAATCGGAAAGGCAAATTTTCTGGCGAGCAAGCGCATATTCACATTTATTTGCTAAAGTGTTATTCATACTTTTCTGAAGGTTCACAAGTTTTAGGAAACGAAGGAAGGGAACACGTTAAAGTGATGTAACAGTCTTAGAAGCGTAATTCAATTTTAAAGAATTTTTAATTTTTTACGTTTCATTCGACAGGGCTAACGATTTTCAAACACATGGCGGGCATTTGCTAATTTTAAAACAGCACTGGTATTTGTCCATTTTCTGTGAACACACTTTCCATTACTGTTTTCACCGGGAAAATAGGAAATAATACTTCATTCATGCAATTAAATCTTATTTTTCTAATCTTCGTTCTGAATCTAGTACAAATTTTATACCTAAACTATGCCTGAATACAAATTCTGAACGCATACAGCCTGAAGAAAGCTTACAAGGCCAGCTCTGTGTAATTTATAGATTCAGTCCAGTAAAAATCTCTCCTTTCAGCAATTTCACTCAGCCTTAAAGAAAGAGTTATCAGTTATGCACTCCCAGCATACTTAAAGCTCAACTTGTAATTCTAAAACCTAACGGGTCAGTGACAAATCCCAAATCTGCTCTGTTTTATTCGTAAAATATCATACTTGGATCAATAGTGCAAATTTTTGGGTGATCATTTTTCACCGTGCCGATGCTTACCATGGAAATAGGATATATGAATTCGTAAATGTTCCTGCACTTTTTTCTGTGTGATCGGTATTTCATTCAAAACATTTTTTAGATCTAATGATGTCTCGTTACAGCTCGGTAAGTTGCTTATCGTTAGTGACTGTAACACGCATTGGTCACGACGGCGAGAAAGGACTTAGAATAAATGTAAAAAGAGACAGGAATCATGACAGCAACTTATTACATTCACAGTTAAAGTATTATGAATGAATGTTTGAGATAACATGAAAAGAGGAAATGATGTCCGTGCTTTCTTCTTCTCCTTCAATTTTCAACTGTCCCCTTGTTACTTTTTCCATGTGATTTGGATAATATCCTATGTTTTTCCTAGATATTTATACTAGCAAATATGACTACATTATAAACTCCGAATGGAAGCGTATATGAGCTACATACATATGTATCTCCAAACAGAGGACCAGTTATTTTCTCATTGCCACTTAACTTCCTTATAAACTGTTTCTTATATCAGTTTGTGTTTCTCATGCATATATTCCTAACTACATTATCATCCTATTTCCTGAAAACTTTCAAGAGACACATACTTTCAGCTCAACTTCCTTAGATTGGCCTCTTTTTTTTCTTACTTTTTTGTCGCCTAGCCTCGATCATTGTTATCATCAACATTCATAGCAGCAACAGCAACAACAACACTTTTTTTGGATCTCGATCTCCCTTCAATTTACCATCACACACAACTAACGAGTGAACATGAGGTTTCGTATGCTAAGTATAAAAGCGAATAAAACTAAAAAACGAACCCAAGTGAAAAAGAAAGAAAGTTTTCCCTGTCTTTCTTTCTATACTCGTCTAAATCTCATATAAAGCAGCCATAGTGCCATGGGGCGTTGCCATTAGTGTGTAGAGCTGAGTTGAGGTACTCACTCGGACACTTTCCATTTTTTCCTTCATCCCTTTTTTTCTCTTTCTCCTACGTTCGCTTTAAAGATGCAAGCGAAAGAGAATGTCGTATACCTAGCTGCCAGGAAAAAAATAAATAGCAACAGTCCGTCGTTCATTACTTATATTACACCAGAGTTGCTTACGTGAGCACATATTCTCGTCCCCTAAAGTAAAAGTAATAGGGTAAATGTATGCATATGCATATATTGTCGTAAATTGATAATGCTTTCATTTTTTCCCTCTTTCTTTCCAAACTCCCTCAACTTCTTTCTTGTCTAAAAAAAGTGTAATGTGCTGGTTCCCAAGGAATTTTCAAAGAAAACTGCAATGTCTCTAAAAGAAAGTAATAAGTACATGTATTTCCATAGAAACAGATGCATGCATGGAAAGCTTCTAATAAAAAAAAAGAAGTGTAAAAAGAACACGCATTTATACTCTCAGCTCATCTACATATATGACGACATACACATACACACTTTACTTTTTTTCTCATCCATCTCCTCAGCCTGATTGTCTACTTTCCCCTTTCCCTCGTCCCCTCTCATCCGTTTTCCTTGATGTTGTTGTTGGCTCTTCTGTTCTCTGTGCATTTCTTTCATTTCTTTTTTTTCTTCTCAGCCTCCATCCTTCCTTAAGCCCATTTTCATACCTTTCATACTTGGGGCAAGGAAACATGTACATTCATACTAATGCTAAGGTTATTACATTACTAGTTAGAGCATTTACTTTTACTTTGTAACAACTTTTTTTGTCTTCCTACAAGTTCTTTAGCTATAAACATCATGTGGCTGAGTATTATATGTACATACTTTCTTGCTACTTATATCTCAAAAGAATTTACATTTCGTTAGTTGGATAGAGAATCGTACACACATGCATTTTCTGCGTATGTTTGCGAGCGTACAATTTCAGGTATGACACATTATACTCATCCTTTATATTAGTGTCATGTGTGTAGTCATACAAGTACAAAGTAATGCTTGCTTTGAGGGTTGAAAATGAAAGTTTTGTTGGAGAAATCTTTCTCTCGCATTTCTCGATACTAGCTTGGCTTGGTTTACTGCTTCCTTCATGCATATGTCGTAACAGTAATCTTCTCTAAGAGAGAACTTGAAATGAGAAAAATGTTAAAGGAGGATATTTATCGTTAGGAAAAAAATCGAGAGAAGGGGTTGTTTGCTATTGGATATGTGTTTGCATTACCCGAAACAGGAATTTGATGCAAATATATAAGCGCTCGTACCTAACAATATATGTAACTAAAATAACTGCTTCACTACTTACCTTATATGGACATTTCAAATATGTTAATAAGAATAAATTTTAGCCAGTAGCAATTTTCGTGAGACTAGCGCTCACATCCAGTCTTCTCTCCTGTCAATGAAGGAAGAGAACGGAGACCTCCTTGATCATTCTAGCATCATGTGTGCTGACATATTATGAGGAACGCAAAACGGCACTACTCATGAGCGGTTTCATTCCTTTAGGAAAAAAATCCCCCATCGTACCGATCATCAGTATACTGATATTGATGACAATGACAATTTTTTGTATAACTGAGCTATGCAACTGAGATCTTGCGCTATACTAAAAAAATGTGTATGTATGAATTTATGGAAAATCGGTTTCTAAAGCAGCAGCGCAACTGAAAAAAATTGAGCAACCCCTTTTTTCCCTCACTCTCTCATTGAAGGAATCTCAAGTAACGTTTCTAATCAATATTATAACAAAGTTTGCTCAGACTTTTTTTAGTACGTGCATGTGTGTGTCTCTGTATTGCTCAGAGTTTAGTTCGTTACATTCTAACGCAAACATTATATGTAATTTCTGATAAGATGAAATAGAGACTAGAAGGGAAGTTTTTTTTCTTCCTTAAAAGTACGTGACTTGGAATGAGAAAGACCTACACACATGTGAAGTAAAAACACAAACAGCCAGTGTTGTACAGGCTTACAATTTATAATAATATTATTATTATTACTGGGCTCGGAATATGTTTGTATAGATTGAAGATTCAGCACCAGCAGTACTCAAAGGGAAGAAATGAGCGTCTTTTTTCCCTTTTTCTCTTCTTTCTCCAGATAACTTCAAAGTAAAGTGAATCCTTTGCAATAAATTACATTCACCCCTATCATAATATAGAATATTTTGTATGTGTTGGTGAAATTTTTTGTCGATCCGATTTTCTTTTACTTTAAATTTGGTTATGTGCTGCTGCTGCTGGTGGCGGTCTTTCGGTGATACATTCGTGCATAGACAGCCGATGAATTTATCGAAAAAATTCATCTATTCTTTGTACCAGTCATATACCCAGATACAAAACGCGAGGCTCGTCTTATTTTTATCATTTTTTCTCTCCAACCTCCATGAAGACAGATCCTTCAGAGAAAACATCCATCCATGTATGAATTGATTCAGGGCTGAGCAGAATGAAATTATTACAGTTCTGATGTGATGTGCATAACCATTACAGCATAGAAGGTGAAAGTTTATAGGGAAACCAGGGTTTATATGTAATCCATAAATTTTATACGTACAGAAATAGTTGTCTTTATTATCTTTTTTGTTCTTTTTCATTTTTATGTCATCGATGTGTTTCCTTCGCTTGTAGTTTACATTTGTTCTGGCCAGATGCGACCCAGTATTAATCATTACTCCTTTCATTTCTTACGAAAACACATAATATACAGATGTACAATCCCTTGCAGGATAGTAACAGATGCAAATTGAACAGATTTGTGTGAGAAATGGCCAGTGTGTGCAAACATCCTGAAGACGCTATCATTCAACCTCAGCACGGAGATAATACACTGGAAAAAGAGTTTCTGGTGAAATTGATGTTTCAATTAATGCAAAGCACTTGTCTCAATGGCTTGGACAAGTGAAACGTTAATAACGACTGACGTAAATGCGATAATTTAGTAGAATTAATCATAAAACTTTAATAGATCCTTCATGGGAAAACACACAACTTTTATTCGTTAGATCACTTTTTAATGTCTAGAGAGATCTTGATAATACCAACGCCACACATTCTCCGAAGAAGAAGTTGGACCACAACGCTTCTTGGATGAGACATAATTACCAGGAGCTACATTGAATAAACATTAAAACTTCATTTTCATTATAATCACCAAAAAAACAACTGCGTTCTTGGCCCGTCACTTATTCTCTTGGCTACAAAGGGTTAACGAAATTTTAATAAATGCCACCTTCACGATACGACTTTTACAATGAAGTGTTCCTTGGTTTCCATATAACGTAGTAAAATTATCCATACAATTTTCCGCAATTGCTGTAAGAACGATTAAAACCACCTAACGTGTTATTAAGACGAAACGGGCGATGGAATCAATGACTTTTCATACAAGGAATGAAGAACATCGCCATTATTCTTTCCCAATCACCAATTTGCTCAAAACTGACTTGATAAGTCGGAATGCCTATTCATTACATTCTTCCTCTGAACTTCAATCAACTTTTGGCAAAATTTATTTCAAACAATTTCACATATTTCTTAACAAAAAAATTGGTATTTTAATTTCAGTTTAATATGCAATAGGATCGGCAGCAAACATGGTAGAACGCAGATAGGGCTGCGCCGAGTCCACCAATTACCCGGACTCGCCGGGCCCGGGTATTTTTAATTTTTCAGAGACCTGGCCGGGTAGACTCGCCGGGTACTCGATAAATTAATTTTTGAATGAAATGCGACCGGAACGCCGTGATACATGAGTTTATTTACATAATTGATCATTTGTTT
>VICI01001880.1:0-19352 GCA_019593645.1 Akabosia matsudoensis | reverse complement strand
GAAATTAAAGCAACTTGTTCTCTCCAACTTGCATCCAAATCTTTCAAAGAAAAACCCTCTGCAGCTCTGGAGACGGTTATCTTTCCACTTTCTCAAGAGAATCAATCTAGAAGTATGAGGAAAAAGTAATAATCTAAATGACATGACGTATTTCTCTCAAATCTCCCAGGTACACAACAACATTTTATTTTGGTTAGTTTCTTCCAAGAACGACAGAACCTCATAAAAAACCTCTCGCCGGTGCAGAAAAACTTTTTTTTGTTCTTCTCTAAATCCAGCAAAAAAAAGTAGCAACGAATTTCTTCTTTTGAAGAGATTTTCGTTTGCTCATCACATTTTCCTATGTCTCCGGCGCTTGCTATTTTCAGTCGTAAAAACTGTATCTCGAAAAGAGATTCAACCACAATCTGAACATCTCTCGTCTTGTTACCACAAAAACCACCAGACATGAGCAGCATTTTTTATACTTTCTTTCTTTTTTTCCTATCCATCTCGGAAATAAGGACAAACCGTGTAAAATTACTTAGAAAACTAGGAGGTGGCAGTTTTTATTACGTCCACCACCACACCGCCAGCAGCAGCAGCAGCATCTTGTTAGCAACAACAAATATCAAATATAGCGAAATAAGAGGGGGCCGTTCATCTATCACGACACTCAATCATTTTAACCAAAACCTAGTGCTATTTTTATATGTACATTCTTCTACCATCGTCGTCATTCCCTTTTAATATCATTTCAATTTCATCTTTAAAAGAGTGATATTCATGGTCATTTTGTTTTGAATGTCATCATCGTCAAGAAAACTGAAAAGATGAGCTAAAAACAAATCTACCAAACAAATCTTAAGAAAAGGAATTGGATTTTCTTCTTTTCAAAAAGACAAGAGCTTCCTATTTACTTTTTTTGTCTGTGGCGGCGGTCCTCTACTCCTACCTATTTTCCATCATCCCAATTTCAGTTTTTACTTCCCCTATACAAATAAAAAAACTATGTGTACGGTTGTAGGGCTCTTGTTTTTTTTCCTCTATTACCATGCTATGCTTCTTGTAGAGAATATATATTTTCTCTAGATGGCTGAGAAATGTTGCTGGGTATTTTTTGTTTTTTTTTTTGTCGTAAAAAATATATTTTCTATCCTCACCAAACAAAAAAAAATTCACTAGTCAACGATGCAATCACTCATTCTGTGTTAAAGTTTTCGCTGAAGACAAAAAAAAACAAGTATGGAGGAGATATGGCTACACCTACCTTTAGCTTTTAAAAAAGGGCTGCAAGTTGACTGCAAGCAAGTTTTTTTTGTTTGGATGGTCGAGGGTACAAGTGCACAACTATGAGTTTGAGAGGCGTAGAAAAGAGCGAGAGAGAGAGAGAGAAAAAAAAATACTTGACTGACTTCTCACCAGAACATACATTTTTTCGGTATGGAAAAAGAATAGGGTGAATTGGTGCTGGTATTATAAATGGATACTAGTTAAGGCCGCGGGTTAGGCATGATGGGGCATCACTAGAGACAATTGCTGTGATTTTGCACCTCGAGCAGTGATATCGAAAATCACCCGGAAACACTCATTCACACACGTGACATTAAAGAACGTGAACTTACTAATGAGTAAAAAATAAGGCAAACACGCTTTATTAAAGGCCTCACAATACCCATTGATCAAACGAAGAAACCCAACTTAAAATATGTTAATTCAGAAACCTATATAGCCTAAATTAGTATGCATGAACATTCGGAATCCTTGAATCGCAATAATTGTAATGAATCTTCAAGAAATACATTATTACCCTCACTCAGATAGTTTTAAAAATTAGACTGTTGCCAATAAACCATCATTCAAAGCGGTATTTTGATCTTGAGCAAAGGTGATGTTGAAACTACTAAAAGGTTAAATCAATGCTAAATTTTTAGCCGAAGGTTGAATAAAACTTACTCTATTTTTTTATCGCCAGCGACCCGCAGCGCCGCTGTTTAACATTACGAGTATTACTGGTCAACGTTAGACGATCAGGGTGCAAGACTCTGGCGAAAAAAAAAGGGGATATCATATCATGACCATTTCTCACAAGATTTAAAGATGAAAAACAACAGCCTCAGATTAGCTCCTAATTCGTACAAGACCTTTCATAGTTTATTTATTATAATTAGATACTTTACTCTTCTACTCTCACTCGAACACGCATCTCATCTCTCTCACTCATCCACCACCAAACTCGAATTTCTCGGCAATCTCAGCGTACTCGCTCCTGCTACTAAAAAAACCTCACAACTCGCCGTCCTCCCCATAATAATCGCTTTTCTAGCTCTCTCCCTTCCCCTATCCTGTCTGTACATTTTCCCAACCATATACCTACTCGCTTTTTATTGAAGGGAGTTTAGTTTTTTCTCTCACGAAAAACTAAAACTAGAAAAAAAAAAATATCGGCTATACTTGCACAGATTAGAATATAGCTTGGATTTATTATTTATTCTGCTACCCTGTGCGTGCAAACTTTTAAGATATTATATCTAAAAACACCGAAATATATATACTTCAACTAGTTTTTTTTTACTATATAGAAAATATAGTTTTTTTGGTGTTGTTATTGTTGATAATGATGTTTGGTCGGAAGCAGTGAACTATCCAAATTAATTAAACTGTCTTGTCCTGTCAAAAATAAGTTTAGTTGACAAAGCGGAGTGTAAAAAAGTGTGATCAAGTGATGCAATTAAAGTGATCAAGTTTTTAGAAAAATGCTGATAAAAGTATAGAAAATTTAAAAGTGAACCCCCGGCTGCTGATCGTAAATGATAGTCACATGGAGGATGACAGTTTAACACATAAAATAAAAATAGTGACTGTGTTTACTACTTAAAGAGGAAACTAGTTAAACCCGTAGTAAAACAAGGACTTATGCATTGATTATCAGGAGGAGGTAGGCATGATGATAAGGAAAGTTTATAGAATAGTCATCTGGCGTCAGATGGATGATCGGTGATGTTATTCTGTGTGACAAATGGGTGGTGTGGTTAAAGCAAAGTTGATATTTAAAGAACTAAGGATGAGTCATGCTAAGCTTTTGATGACCAAGGACGAATGACATAAGCTTTAATTGAAACCAAGTTAATGCATTCTTTCATGTTGAGGACCTCATCACATTCCAGATGAGAGAACTAATGTCTCTTTGATTTGTTGAGTTTTGAATTGCCAGTGGTCAAAAGTTTTTTGTTTCTTTAGCTTCATCTGGTAAGTCGCTCATTAGTCCAAAGGGATTAAGATATAACAAAATAGTTTTTATATTATATTTCAGCTGAGATAAGAGAAATAGATAAAATTGCGTGGTTTTAAATTTCGGGTAAAGTCATACAGAACGTGAGTGTGGGATTAAAAAGAGGAGTTGAGCCTACAGTCATTAAATTAATTAATGTAATTATTTTGGATTACGTTATATTTTAATAATAAAGAAACTAGCTCAGCAATAAAAATGAATAGTTCATCGAGAAGTGAAAGTCCAGCGCCATCACTAAATGGTCTTGGAGCCGGCAGTTCAGGCACACTTTTGGATAAATGTGTGTAAGTCTCGCCCCGGAAGTTATGTTTCGGATTCTTTTGCGGTTCCGACGATATGTACCAACCGCCTTTACGTTTAATTTGCAAAGCCGTTGAGTTTATAGTTTTACGCTTTTTACTCTAAAATTCTGTACAGAACTTGTAACACTTGTCAGGATCACTAACTAATTACTTGTTTATTTTTTACACAAACACAAAAAAAATATACCAACAGAGTTGTTAGTAGACACGTTACTGAACAAAGAAACGAAAGGACTGTTACAAGGACGGAAGTCACCTCACACAGGTTACTAACTTTTTATGAAAAACAATACCTTCAAAATCACAAAATCGTCTTGTCTTCTTTACGAAATTCACTTTACGTTGATATTACAGAAAGAAATGACATAAAAAACACTTTCTATATTTCACTCACTAGTTTAAAAGTTCTAATCGTTTTGTGTCCTTTTTTGTCGTATATTCTTGTAGCACACAAACTGTTATTGTTTGACTTTTATAGTGACGACTACAGTTGTCGCGCTCTTTCTCTCTCTCCACTACTGAATCTCTACTATAAACCTACAAAATGTGTGGTGTTTTGATTGGTAATTATTTCTAGACAATTATTTGTATACTTTAGTATTTATATTTTTATAGTTGTTATGAATATGTTCATGGGGAGAAACTATCTGTGTATATTTTGGTACACTTCCCTTCTGAAAAACGGGAAATTTTGAATACTTGTGTGTGTAAAAGAACATTGTATGTAGATTTATGTATAAAGTGTGTTGAACTATAACTAATATTCTAAATTAATTTGGGATGGCTTCTCGTTGTTTTCTTTCACAGAGGAAAAGGGATTGTGAACGGATTCCATACAACAGGAAGGTCTGGCCTAGCACGTGGTTTGGGAGTTGTAGGATCAAACGGGTCGCTTACGTTGCATCATCAGCACGCCCGTAGTAATTCCCTTGTTGGAAGTCAACCCCGTGGGGATGGAGTAGCGTCGCCAGTGAGTCTACGCCCTTTCGAAGTATCGAGTACGGCCAGTCTTGGACGCGTTTCGAAGCACCATCAGTTGACGACGACAACGACAATCACCTCTTCGTCGAGGACGTCAACAACGACAACTCTGCAAAAACGGCCGCCCGCTGTGAACTCTCCTGGCGGTGTGCTTGTCTCTTCGTCGGCGTCCTCGCCGTTGATTGTTGACGGTTCGTCGTCTGGAGGTGGGCCGGTCGGAGCCACCACGGACCACCACCAACATATTCATCACCATATATTACCGATGGGCCCTGATGGTCAGCAAATGGACTACAGTGGAGTACCTCGACCAAATCAAGTGACTGTACCTGGTCCTGATTATGTCCCTGCGGGGGCGGCTACCGCGTACGGGACCAACCCAAGAGCTCACTTTCCCCCTTCAAATAACCCACCGAATGAACCTCATCCTCAGTACGATCCTGGAATGGTCCAGGATCCGTACGTCTACGCCACCAGAGGAGTTCCCCCGGATCCGTCAGGTATATCATCTTTTTCCGCCCTTTCCCATTTCTAGTCCTAATTCTTTACAGTTGTCGTTAATTTTTTTTTATTTTACCGTGTTTTTGTTTGTATATTTTATGTTCATCTCGCTTTGGTATTATATATTGGACTTTGCACCTGTTTTGTTTGAATTATTTGTGTTTGCTCACGGCGTACCAAAAAAAATTATAATAAAAACAAGCAGAAAGACAGTACGGAATAACTCTTGGAGGAGGTGACTATGCCGCCTACAGCGACTATCCCGAGTATGGGGACCACATGGGCCAGGATGGACGTGGGGTTGGAGGTAGTTATCACCCAAATTTTCACCACCATTCTGGTTTCGTGGAACACGGGGCTCACAGCCCTCAATCACCTTCGGACAGATCAAACTCTCCTAGTCTTCCTCCTGTGACACCCAGATCAGCCAAAAATTCAGGTACTCACCACGGGACGAACAAATCTTCTTGTTACCATCTCGCCGCCACCCACACGCCAGCTTATTTTTCAAGTTTTATCATTTTTCTCTCGGGCTTTCAAGTAAAATTCTTTGCAACTGAGGTAAAAGAATTGTTTCATATTTGGGATTCATCTTTTTTTGTACAGAATATCTGAGGCAAGCAGGAGGTTACATGCCAGCACCTGGATATGAAGAACTTGAGTCGACAAGTGTGGCTCCCCGCCCTGACTACTTGTCAACTGCTCCTACTAACTCCCATGCCGGCAATTACGGTAACTTACCCGCATAATAAAACAATTTCACAATTAGTTTGTGTAATCATGTTTGTTTTGCTCATGAAGGAAAGATAATAAACGGAGACAGCGTCTATTCGTCGCCATAATATAAATACTGTGACTGAAAAAAAAATTTTGATCGTTGACTGCGGTAGATTTGTTTTGTTTCAATGGCAATTTTCGTGAGATGTTCAATGCTCAAATCAATTTCCAGATTTGAACACAGGCATATCTTGTAGTCAGCCTTTCGCTCTCCAGACGCCATTTTTAATTAGAATTTATCAACTCGTCTGTTATTTTTACGCAACTAGCAAGATAATACCAAGGAAAAGCCAAAAAATCATAAAACAAATTGATTACATCATATGATTGTGTTGCAGTCACATGTGGTAGTTGGCAAGGAAAGCAAAATCTACCGTAGGAAACAATCAAAAAATAGTTTTTCTGATCACAGTATTTCAACGTTGACGCACTCTCCAATTAAATCTTACCTTGATGGTTTTGCTTGTGTGTTGTTGGCTGTTGGTGGTTTTTTTTGTTGTCTTGTTAAATTTGGTATATTTTGTTTTGTGATTGTTTTTGCTTTGAAAATTTATATTCATTGCTAAAAAATAGCGGGGATAGGAAATACGTCGCATTATGGCAATCTTCCTGTTCGTTCGTTCCTCTACGATCATCATCAGAACGACGGAATAATTTTAAACAATACAAGCAATGGAGTCATTGGGCCTGACTACGGAGGAGACTCTGTAGGACGACCATCCCCCAATCTACAACAGCAACAGCATTTGCACAATCATCATCAGTCACAATCCTCACCCTCTCATCATCAAGTGATGGGAGGCATGCCAGTGTCAGGGAGTTTATCGAATAATGGAAGTAATGACGGAGGCGTGGAGGGTCTTCCTCCTCCTCAGCTAAGTAACAATAGTAGTGCGTACTTGCCAATGAACCCGAACAATAAACACTTTACGCACCAGGTCTCGTCAAACTCACTGCTAAATGATGAGCAAGAAACTTCCTCGCCGAGTAACTCAAATCAGCACTTGATTCCAATCAGTGCGGGAACATCGTCACCAGGTTGGGGTTGGCATGTTTTCGAATGAGGGGTATACTTTGGTGTTTGGGATGCTTTTTTCTCTCGCTGCTTGCTTCACGTAGAAATATATGTGGAATTTGTGCATGTTTTTGGGGAGCAATGCTAATTCATATGAATGAAATTTTTAGGGGTAAGATGGCGAGATCCTGACCTTCATGAAGTAATCCAGTTTTTGGGCAACCCAAACCCAGTTGTAAAAGCAAATGCAGCGGCCTATTTGCAACATTTGTGTTACATGGACGACCCCGTGAAAGCGAAGACTCGAGCTCTCGGTGGGATCCCACCGTTGGTAGCGCTGCTCAATAACGACCAACCTGAAGTTCACCGTAACTCGTGCGGAGCCCTGAGGAACCTCTCATACGGACGACAGAACGACGAGAATAAGAAAGCAATCAAAAGTGCTGGAGGGATCCCGGCACTCATCCGTCTGCTCAAACGAACTGCTGACAATGAAGTGAAGGAGCTCGTGTCCGGTGTTCTCTGGAATTTGTCGTCGTGCGAGGAGCTGAAAAAGGCGATAATCGATGATGCTATGGTCGCTTTGGTCAACATAGTTATTATTCCGCACAGTGGCTGGGATCGAAGCTCAGGATCCGGACAGAACTCAAGTCAGCACATTCCAGACGCATGCTGGTCGACAGTGTTCAAGAACGCGTCCGGGGTTCTCCGAAATGTCAGCTCAGCTGGGGAGTATGCGAGGAAAAAGCTGAGAGAGTGTGAGGGCCTTGTTGAGGCTCTCCTTCACGTAGTTCGGTGTGCCCTCTCAAGGGCAGACATTGACGACAAGAGCGTAGAAAACTGTGTCTGCATTCTGAGAAACTTGAGCTATCGGTGTCAGGAAGTGGAAGACCCAAATTATGACAAGCATCCTCCTCCCGCGCAGAGTAGAGCTTCGGCAACGCCACACGCTAAGGGGGAGAATGCAGGCTGCTTTGGAGCCAACAAGAAAAAGAAAGACACCGGAGCAATGGCCACGTCTTCTCCAAAAGACTCGAACAACGTCGTGAGTCAGACGGGGTCATCTCGAAGTGGTCAAGGTCAAGGAGCCAAGTCTGGAGAACCCGTGCGAGGAATGGAACTCCTCTGGCAACCTGAAGTCGTACAAGCCTACCTAGCTCTCTTGTCTAACTGCTCGAACCCTGAAACGCTGGAAGCGGCTGCGGGTGCAATACAAAACCTGGCAGCGTGCTACTGGCAGCCCAGTATTGAGATCCGAGCTGCAGTGCGAAAGGAAAAGGGGCTCCCAGTACTGGTGGAGCTACTCCGCATGGAAGTCGACAGAGTGGTTTGTGCAGTGGCCACTGCACTGAGAAACCTAGCTCTGGACCAGAGGAATAAAGAGCTGATTGGGAAATACGCCATGAGAGATTTAGTTCAAAAGCTGCCAAGTGGTAGGCCGCTGGACCAGGGTACATCTGATGATACTATTGCAGCTGTTCTCGCAACACTCAATGAAGTAATCAAGAAAAATGCCGAGTTTTCCAGGTACAAAGTTCTATCCAAAATACAACCGATCTATTGCGATACTTCAGTCGAAATAAAAGCATTGTTTGCATATATTTACGTTTTAGGTCGTTAATGGAGGCAGAAGGCGTTGAAAGATTAGTTCAACTTTCGCAGCAAAAACGACGCTACTCCAGCCGAGTAGTAAAATTTGCGTCGCAAGTCCTATACTCAATGTGGCAGCATCAAGAGCTCAGAGAAGTGTACAAAAAGGCAGGCTGGAGTGAAACCGACTTTGTTAGCAAAGGCATGGCTGGACGAAGTGGTAGCCCAAGTGGACCTGGTAATAACTTCAAATAATCCACTATAATATCTTATACATGTGAAAATATAACTCTTACTTCTCTTTGTCCAGGTGGATCCGCCACCGGATCTGCGGGCAGTCCAGTCAACGCCAATTCGACCCTGAACAGACCAATGGCGAGTCAAAGTGGAACAAGATATGAAGACAAAACCATGCAGCGTAGCGCCCCAAACAGTAACGCGGTTCCAAAAAGTCCTCCACCGTCGTACACTCAGAACAATCAAGGAGTTGAAGTTCCCCTTGCAGATATGCCCTATCCAGAGTCCCACGCACCTCCTGGCGCGTTTCGTATGTATCCAGCCCAACCTGTAAGTTTTACTTCAATTATAAAGATATAATTTGAATTTTATCCACAACATTCAACCAATTTTTATATTTCAACTCAGAAACAACAAAACAGAAAAAAAGTTTGTAAGACACGTGTGTACTATTGCAGTAGGCTCACACTTAGTTATTCAGCACAAAGGAAAAATTTCCACAATTCAATGCCATATTCAATTTGATCTCTCTATAGCAAACTGTAGACAACGATATATTTCATTTTTATTTTCAAGTTTCATACAAAAATCTCTATGAATTTGTAGGTACTTATAAATGATGACTGTGATTTACTTTTCATGATTCAACACCACTGTTTGT
The DNA here is from genome assembly GCA_019593645.1 of Akabosia matsudoensis. Taxonomy (NCBI): domain Eukaryota; kingdom Metazoa; phylum Arthropoda; class Collembola; order Entomobryomorpha; family Paronellidae; genus Akabosia; species Akabosia matsudoensis. Next base: position 10,017 of record VICI01001880.1, on the reverse strand, counting down.
TCTAAGAAAACAATTGTTGCTCATTCTTGTTGTTTGTCTCTCATTTGTTTTTTGTGAACTGACACGTTTGACGCTTCAACAGCCCGGACAGTAGGACAAACTCACAAAAAAATCTGTAGCGTGCACAATTGAGTCGCTAAAGAAAAACATGTAGATTTGGAGGTGACGACATCAAAATACATCGTTTCTGAGAGAGCAGCAGCGCAACCTTTTTTCTCTTCTTGTCGCTATTTTCCCAATGCACACCCGTAAATACAAAATCAAAAAAAAACTTATTCGTATCGACGAAAACCTGACGACGTTTTTCCGAAACATCTCTGAAATATAATATCAGTCAGTCTACTTCTGCACCGAGGGTTTGTCTCATTTGTCAGCTTGTCTGATTCTCTTTCTTAAATTATAACTTCACCGTAAAACAAGTAGTTAAAGATTAGACCTCACACCACGTGAAAATTTGAGAATTGATGTATTATGTAGTAGCAAAATCAACCTGTAATTCATAGCCACGCTATCAAATTTGTTTCGTCCAGAGTAGTTGAAACTAGTTTCTTTTATTTTTTGAATTTAAGGCTTGTGTTGTTGTGTGTATGTCTGTGTCAAATAGCTTTTTTGTTAGTAGTCTGCACCGACAAAAGGCTTTAGTGCAAAGATCCCCCCTCCAAAAAACCAGTTTTATCTTTATCAGTGTCATCTGTCGCATGATATTCTAAATCTAATCGTCAGTAAGAAACGCCGTAAGTAAATGAAAGTCCCAAGACAGTTTGGCATGAAGAAGAAATTTCATCCAAATGATTTTGCAGCATGGTTAATGTATCGACTTTTAAAGACAATTTTGAATGAAAATAATTCATTTTTAGCAGTCTTGTAAAGATGTGTAGTTGTGATGTCTCTTATTATCCTGATTTTTTGATGAGTAGTTGGTAGTGATAATATCCTGAGAGGCTGGTTAAGTTTACCTAATTTATATATTTTATTACATTTGCGCAGATAAAACCCGGCGAGCCTCTCTACGCACAAGTAAACCGAGAGAAGAAGAAAAACCGTCATTATGAAGGTAATCATCATCATCCTGGGGGCAGTGGATATCCTCACTGGCAAGATCACGCCGCGAGTAACTCCATTTCAGTAGAACATTTAGCAAACAACGCCCCAGGTGGAGATTCATGGGTTTGATCGTCAAACAAAAAAATAATGTTATAATTTTTTCTCTCTGTCGAACTTTACTTTTCTTCCAATCAAAAAACAAACAAGCAAGCAGCAACGTTGGGACATCGTAAAGGAAAAATTACGAGTGCTACGCAGAAGCCATCTCCAAAAATAATTGAAATCATCTGTGAAAGTGCTACAATAAGATACGACAAACAAACGTGGTTATTGTGATGTGAACCTTAAAACACAGACTACAATTGAAATTCATACTTTATAAAGAAAAGGCTACATGTTTGAAATCTGTTTGTCTTTTACATAATGTAAAGGAAACTCCCGCCGCTTTTCTTTCCCTTCCATTGTTAATTAGTGTTACATAACTTTGTTTTTATTGATCTGTGTGCTGTCTTACGAAAAGAAACATTGTTGTCTAATTATCTACAAAATTATAGATCTGAAGTAATGTAAACTAGGTTGAAGCGATGGATTTAAACCATATAAAACGGGAATTTTATAAAAACAGTAGCTTAAGTGTTTTCATACTGCAGTACCCATTGTATTGTGAGTGGTTTAAAAAACTAGTTTTTCTCAGCCCTGTACTAAATATTTCTTCCAAAACTAAATAGATTTCAATACCTTTGTATTTAGCAAAAATATAAATAATAACTGGGCAGGACAAAATCGAAGTAATAATGAAAACATAAATATATGTAACAGAAATGCAATACAATTTTGTATGTGACTCGTTGTGTGCAACACATCGAAAGAATTTTTTAATGTAACAAAACATAAATAACACCTTTCAGGGTTGTTATAAAAAGTTAGCTATTTAAAGGTAAACGATTGCAGATAGCAAGAAAGAAATTCAAATGATTGGCCCGGTCGTGAATGAACAGCTAAGTTAGCGATACAAAACACATCTTAACACCCAGAGCTAGTAAATTATCGTGCAATTTTTTCGTAGTTGTTTGGATATTAGGTACCTTTTTCCAAGCCATTTCATAAACACATAATAAATGTGTAACACTGGACATACTTGTGTATGATTGTTATAGATTGTTTTTTAGGAAAAAAGTGGTGGAAACAAAAGACTGCGTCAGGAATTCCGCGTTCCATTTAGGATTTAATTTTGCAACGATAACACGTTAGTTTCATGCATGTTATTAGAAGAACGGAAAGGATTACAATCACTTTGTTTATGTTTTTGTTTTGATGCAATCAATAGTATTATTTAAATTTTTTGAAAGAGTGAACCTATGAGCTATTCAGAACGCAACTTGATGACAATTTAGTTTTTGTAGTCTTATCAAATACGGCGGCTGAGTCACAGAGAGAACATATGTAATGAATTGTAGACTAAGGTTGTTTGAACGGTTGACTGTTGTAAAGCAAAAAATAGACTTTTATTATTTCAATGGGTAGACTTTTTTACCATCTTCCCGTGTTTTTTACTTTATGGTTTTTTCTCTTGAACTTTACTCTTTTTACTGACCAATCTTTCCTAACTGAAAAGTAGCATTCCTTGTTTTTGTTGTTAAAATTTTTGTTTGTTTGATCGTCTAAAGAAGCTCCGGACCGCGATAGTTAGATGGCTACTTGTATTTATTTTTTATTTTTTATAGGAAGTAGACACATTTTGGCTTTTGCAATCATGATTATTTATTAAATATATTTTTCTCTTACGGGAAAAAAATGGTCATATGGCTATATTATATATTCTGGTAGAAAGCTTATCGAAATGCCCGTAAATAGCCATTTTAATTATAGCCATCTGTGTATTGTAAGCTGTTCAAATCTGTAACTTCTGAAAGTTTTTTTTTTCAACTAAAAAAAACATCTTTGTGATCATCAGCATAAGGAAGAATTGAAGTTTTCTTTGAGTGCAGAAAAGCATTTATCTCCTATTTGTAACAACTTTCCTCTAAACGATAAATGGATTTTGTGTTCTCTTTGTGTATATGGATTTTGTACTCATTGACGTTGTACATAGATCATTGTAGTATATTTATACTTTGTTTCTCAAACAGCTATTTAATTCCAGAGACACTTTTTCGCAGAGTAAAATTTAAAAGTAAAAACTAACTTCCAACAAAAGTGTTAACAAACTGTTTAAACTCGTTTTAGTAGAGTTTTCTAGTTAAAACTAGGAATACGGATGTATAAATCACCAAGGCTAGGTTGTACTTGACATGCTCTCCTCAAAAGAACATCTAATATTGTTAAAAGATTTTTTTAAACAAAAATTATACAGCTTATTAGTTAGTAATCATGTATAAATATTATATGCTCCTTAGACTAGACAGATTCGAGATTTTTCTAAACTTTATTTGTGACGTATACTTTTACAAGTTAATATTATTATGCCATCGACTCTTTTTTTACTTTTGTTATTAATATTTAATGCCATTTTTAAATCTAGTTTGCATAATAGACGAAAGATATTTTTAATTATCAGGATTCCTATTAAGTTGGCTAGATTTTTATAAATAAACCAAGATTTGTATTAGTGATAATAATTGTTTGTGTGGGCTCATCGTGTATGTATTATACAGCCATGTAAAAAAAACTGTGACTAAGGGAATTTTGTCCAATAATATTTTCATCAAAAAATATGTTAACATGTTTTGCTCGAAAAAAAATTCTGACATGAAAAGGGCGTTTAAAGGTAAACTTGTAACTTGTCTGATACTTGTAAATTCTATAACTTAAATAATCAAAAATCATTCATAATTAGCTTGTCATATTTTTATTTGGAGTTTTTTTTAATGTGACAATGCTTGTGGAAATAATACGTGGATTTTTCTTAGGGATTCAAACTTTGCAGACTAAACCTCTCTATGATTCTACTTAAATTAGTACATAAGGTGATATTGGTAAGAGGAACTGGTGTGAGGAGATTTTTTAAAGCAATTATCATCTCCTCAAGAAATGTGTCGGTATTTAAACTCTTGCAAAAATAAACATGAAACGCTATGGATGTATACATGCATTTTTTTTAAATTAAAGTACAGTTTACGTGTGTACATATATATATATGGCCCTATATATAATTTTAAATTGTAATGATGTAAGTCTTTAAAGCAATTTTTTATTGTAACTATGAATATTTAATGTAGAAAATTTAAATTGTTGTTACTAGGTTACACACAATTGTAAAAACATATAGGCTAGTAAAAATATTGAAAGAAAATTGTATTATATAACCATATCATCTAATAATAAAAATTATACTAAGAATTATTGAAACTCCGTAATTCTATCAGGCGTGAAAGCAAAAAAAAATAACTCTGTTCCTGATTATTTTGCATAATTTATGAACGGATTTGATTGATGAAATCTTTTTTACTTGATCGTACGATTAGTTTTTTCGCAACCTTCAAAAAAAATGATAAGATGATCAAGATTGCATACTTGAATGTCACATCCAGTCAAAACAACTGTCTCTTTGTTCATTTTTTGGATAGTTTTAAATTATTTTGTTTGTCAATGAATGGAATACGTTATGGAGGACGTCGACACGCCCACAAGTTTGATTTATATCGTATCAAGGAATCAGTTAAGCAATCGTTTCTGGTTCAATGATGAATGCGTTTGTAGCTGTTGATTAGGGGTCTTCGTATTTGGGTCGACAAGCTGGAGTGGAATTTTGTTTTTGAGAGACAACGAACCACTTTCATTTGAATCACATGCAAGTAAACAGCAGTGGCAGACAAACAAACTGCGACTCAGTTACACATGCACGTGGAAATGACACACGTCACAAATCTTGAGATTGAAATTCCTACATTCAATTGAAATGTGACGACATAGTATTTTTTTACGGAAAAGTATAAAAAAAACATTTAAGAATGAAACAATGATGGGAAAAATTCTCACGCTAAGAAAATTTGTTATGCTAAATTAAAACACGTATATTTTTAATACTGTCATGGTTTAATTTGCACGTTATGGGATGGAAAAACGTTTTTAATTAAAATCCAACGTGTGAAATTTAACGCTTACAAGAGTTAATTCGTTTTATTTCATTGTAAAAAAGACGAAGGTTAAAGGACTTTAGTCGTGTGGACACCGGTTTGTAGCTGGGGGAGGATTGACACTCGTATCGGTACCTGTTTTTTATTTACATTCGCAAATAAGGTTCTCGCTTTCCAGGTATTGGAGAGCACGTGTAAACAAGAATTCTCAAAGGTTGTTGGTCACTCCAGTAGTGAGTAGACCACCGAGTGTAGTCCTTGTGGGATTTTTACTCTTAAAAATTCTCATAGCGTCTGCCTGGAAAACAGAGGCAAAGTAGGAAATGAAAAAAAGTATTCCTTTAAAATTGAAAGCTTTTACATGGAATGAAAATTGGCGTATGTTTCAAAAAATAGGAAAACGGTATTCATGAGCAAGTGGCCACCTGCCATAAATTCTTGTCATAAATACTCCTGGAGGATGACAGGTTTGAGCATAATAGGGCAAGTGAATTTTCGTAAATCCACTTGTTGCGAAATTTATTACGTAGCTGAACTTTGTTCAGCAAGTTATGATATCGATGAGTTTGTCTGTCTGTCCGTCTGTCTGTCCGTGTGCGCTCTACAGACCGTACCTTTTGGCCGATTTCAACCAAACTTGGCATTGGGATAGGGATACTTTGGACCCTAAGGAAGAACCCTATTGATTTTGAGCCAAATCGGTTGACCCTAAGGGCCGAGGTCAAGGGTCAACTTTTTCTTTTATATTTTTGATATGGCATGCGAGGTATCATTTGAAAGCCCTTATTGAGTACAGACTAACGGCGTGGTTGTTTTGGATTTTTGTCACAACTGTAAAGTGGCACCAAAGGTCAAAGTTTTGCATTGAGCTGAAGATTTCGAACGACTTTCTGGTTTTTGTGCTTTGAAAAGTGGAGAGTGAAATATCATTAGAAATCTCTCAACTAGAGCTAGTCAATGCAGTCTCTTTTCCTTTGCTCTTTTGCTAAACTTTTTTTCTTTAGCTTTTATTCTAAGCTTTTTTCCTTAGCTATTTTGCTAAGCTTTTTCTTTAGCTTTTATGCTAAGCGTTTTCCTTAGCCTTTATGCTAAGCTTTTTCTTTAGCTTTTGACTGGAATCGTTCTTTTCAGCTACGTCTTTATAGCTTTAAAAGATTTTATTTTATGTACAAAAATAAAGGCTCTCGTTTGAAACATCCAAAGACGCGATGATGAAACATGTGTTCCGCTCTGGCAACTACATAAACGTTGTGAAACATGTTAAGCTTTGAGATAAGACGTTTTGGTCAACAACAGCCAAATTGTTTATCTTTCCGAAAGCCAGCAGTAGTCTGTTGCCATTTGAAGAAAATTTGTCTTGTGTACCAAGTTGCCTTTCATGTTTGTAATCTGATCACTCTGATTTCGCAAACAAAATGGGTTTTGGCCACTTCCAGTTTAAATTTGCAATTCACCCCAAAATGAACGGTTCTACTCGGTTTACCTGGTCTATTTCCACCACTGATCTTGTTCTACGCACACAAAAAAATGAAAAAGGAAATTTCATTCATGGACAAGGATGTTGTCCTTCTCCTGGATAGCATTTATGGTCACGCAATATTTTTTAAATTTTGCGCATAATGCTTTCCGAAGTTTGAAATTTACCCTGCAAAACTCAATAGCGCATTGTTTTTATCTTCTAATTAGTTCCTCAAAATTTTAATAGACATTTCCTTTAGATGTCTCCTGAAGCTTCTTAATTTTTTCTGAAATGGCTTACTTTTCCTATGAAGTTATTCAAAAATTTGCGCGACCAAATTTTCTATATTCTCCGAAGTACAATGTGTCATAGACTATGTTATGCAACATAAACACCTTCCTAGTCAATATATTATCAATGATAATTCTTCCCGTTTATTGCCTCGTCACCTCAAGGATGCGTCGTCATTCCTTCCTCTACACATCGTCTACACTTCTGCTCATTCCTGTAACTATTCAACTGATATCTGATAACCGACAAAATCTTCGTCTCTTTACTCCTACCCCTATAACCCTCTTGCAGGTATCCATTCTAAAAATACCCCTTTTTCTGCGTCGTAGACCCACGAAAAAATCATTCTGCCCAAGCTACCTTTTTTCGTCCACATAAATTTTAATCCCTAGCCTTTTTCTCATTAACATCCATCAACCACACCACCTTTTCCAACCAATCACATCTCGCGACCCAGTCATCACGCAACGCAACAGATATATCACCTCTCTTAAGAATTATCTTGTGCGTAGTAGTCTGTCCTGATAAAATGTTACCGCCACAGCCACACATCCTCCTTCGTCAACCATATCTATACATTATGCGTGTGCGTTTTAAACACGACTCTCTCTTTACGTAGCAGCCCCACACACGAAACATTTATTCATTCAGTTCATCGTAAACAATAATTGTTACTCGTCTCCTTCCAAAAGAAGTCTTCCTAGATCTTGCAGGAAACACTGCGAACATGTTCTACACAAGCATCTAGACATAACTAGTCCTTCTAATGTATGGCGAAGATTGTTTCCCCCTCACCCTGTATAGAAAAACAAGAACATGACTTCGAATGCGCTCCCGTATTGGATATCATGTGCAGGTATGTCTGTTCTAGCTATGCCTTCATCCTGTCCGCACACAATAGACAATAGAGGAACCTCAAAAATAAATATTCTCTTCTAATGTGAATCATAGACCATCTTAATTTCAGTTGTTTGCTGCACATTGCATGGCTTACATATCAAAATTTTGTGGTTCGTAGAGCTTGCGTTCACGGTTGCAAAAAAAAAGTGAGATTTTTTTTCTCTACATCTTCTTGCTTATCTTACACACGAGAGATTTTTATACGTACAGCTATGACAAGTGTATGATAAGCAGTTAACAATACAATTGAAAAAGAGATTTTCCTCAAGACAGTAGTTTTAAAGTAGTTTTGTGTACTTTGGATGTGAACAGTAAAAATTTTAATCTGGTTATGTCACAGACATTTATATTTTTCGTGCGAGTGAAGTGAATTGTCAGATTGATTTTGTATTTAAATTTTGGTTTTGTTAGTTTAGTATCAAAACAAAAATACGGACAGTTTTTGTACAGTGAAAATAAAGATGATTTAAAAGGTTTTTATACGGAAAAAAAGTTAAGCAGAAAACTTTCATTTTTTAGCTATTATCCCACTGGACTTGTAAATATATTCTAATTTTAGTGTGGGCATTAGTTAAACTTCCAGACGCATAGTTTCCTTCCAGAGGTAAGCTTTTGAAGAATCGTAAGCAATTTTAAATATGGAGTTTGTGTGGGGACGGATGAAAAAAGTTAATGAGAAGAAACGTTAAAATGTTAAATGAGGTTGGTTTTGGGGCTCGGCCGGGATTGTACTTCTCATTAGGCTCAGCTTGACGATCTTGAAGAGTAATATTCTTATCTGATGAAGTTTTTGTGTACTCTAATGCTGCTGCTGGCATGTGTCATGTTTAATTCTGGCATTGACAGAGGATGACGTAATCAGAATCAGACACACGACGGCGATTCAAGATTACTAATTTAACAGCCGTCATGTGTTTTCAGAACTTAAAGAGAGTCAGACACAGGTTCAGGACAGGGCAGAATTAAATAAAATACGGTAGTTTGAGGGGAAATTACAGCCTACACAGGTATAACACCTTGTAAATCCCTATTAGTGAGCTCCATGGACGTGCATGTTTTAAAAAGAGTTTTGGTGAAATGGAGCAGTTGCAGGAAAATGTTGTCACTAGTTGTTCCGTTTTTGTTTCACTGATTGATTTGCGTAGGAGGCGTTTTATTGAGGAAATCATAATTAAAAGGAAACAATGTGGACCTGCTAGGCCAATAAGTTCCAGATAAAAAATGAGAATAAATTTTACTTTGATTTTGGCACTTTGCACTTGTTAATGAACTGGTGGGGAAACAGGTGAAATATTTGAATTAGACAGCAGCTAATCACAGTCATAAACTCAGAAACGGAACTCGTGAAGTTGATAAAGAGAATGTTATCACTAATTAGCAACTGTCAAGTGCACCCTCTGTAGTGCGCTTGAACAGATAAGCCTTGACAAGATAAAATACAAGAATAAAAAAATGGGAGGTATATGCAATACCAATTTCAATAGATGCTCGTCAATGTCATGACTACTCTTGATTTGCTGTATTAAAAAAAACACAACTCGGTTTACGTTTGCAGCTCATCCTCGCAAACTTATGCTCAGATTCAAATCCCATGCAAAAGCATTTTTTTCAACATGATTCCTTTTTTTTATTTTAATGAAAAAATATATTAAATTAGTCATGTCCGTCCGTTGCGCACAGTTGAACGTACGTCTCCATGGTCAATCGGCTCCACATGTATGTGTAAATACTCACTCTGGGGACGGTATAGCCACTCATACTTTAAAAAATAATGTAATAATATAAAAAAATCCTCTCATCATTACATATCATACTTTTTTTTATTCATAACAAACACAAGATAAGTTGTGTGCAAAAAAAAAAATAGATAAGAATTTTCGTCTTCAGCTGGCAAGTTGAAAAAAAACTGCTGGTCAAAAGCCAATTTAATTACGAGTTCCCAGCTATTCCTCAGAGTCAGTCTTTGACTAAGCTTCAGTTGACCAACAACCACGACTCAGTCCGGCTCCCCACACAAAACACAACCCTTCTGTGTCTTAACTTTTTTCCTTTGTTCTCCAGACTAAAAAGAGAAAATTGTTTAAAACAAGGATTATTTATCTCATCCATGTTTTTCCTATTTTTGAAATAGATTCGTTCGACGAGACCCAGACCAACAAATGATAATAAGGTTTTTATAGTAAGCGTCGTATAAACAAGTGTGCCTTGTTGTGACTGTTTTTTTATATATAACGTGTGATTTTGCGT
>VICI01001879.1:0-19355 GCA_019593645.1 Akabosia matsudoensis | reverse complement strand
AAAACAACCTGTGCTAAACACTCGTGGACCTTCCTCCTTACTCTACTGCAAAACGTATTTCACAATTGTACCACATAGTCTTTTGAATGATTTCTAATAATTTCAACACATACAAGGGGGAAAAACCTTAAGCAGCAAAAACCCGAAATGAATAAGTTGTTGAGTATTTACAAGCTTATCAAAAAACCACTCAAACTGTCGTCTTGCATAACGCTTGTTTTTGCATATTTTGACCTTGCTGCACATGCACTGTGAAAACCTCACCTAATGAACACACGATTTACGTGTCTTCTCCAGTAAACCAAAGAAGTACAATGAAAACCTCCACGCACTCGAGTGCCTTGCTTGTAAAACTTTTCACATAGCAGGATAGGACTGTAACAAAGCAGCCAATCTTTCCTCTAGTCACAAAGGAAATACACGACAAGATAGGTAAATGAAAACACCGGCTCGCTCACATGTACTAAATCAGAAAATGTTTTGATTCTTTGTTTTTCGCTAGTTAAAAGAAAGCTATTGTTGACGTTGTTATAATCAGTTAAAGATAAGTGATAATGTGTCACCTTTAAAACTAATGTTACGGGAGGATGCAGCTTTGAACAACAACAGTCCCGGGATGTCAGAGCATTTGGGCAAAGAAGCTGCGAGTAAACAGAGGTCAACTAAAACTGGGCCGTTGGCGGCTGTTAGCTATTGTTGACGTTGTTATAATCAGTTAAAGATAAGTGATAATATGTCACCTTTAAAACTAATGTTACGGGAGGATGCAGCTGATGATAACAAAATTTAACTTCAAATTACATTTTTTGCATTTTAAAGTTAATGTAGATAAAGCATTGCGTAAATGTGTGCCTGGGCTCGAGCTCAGCAATTCTATGAAAGTACGAGCCCGACCTCGTAAATAACAGGATGAAGTAATGTGCAAAAAGCTTCCATTTTCATTCATTAATTTTCATGAGATTTCATTAAAATATGAATGATGATGATGATGAATGTAATGTATGTTACCGGATAACTTTTTTAGCATCTATTGGTGTGAGATGGTAAAATAATCGATGATGAAACACATTTTTTTTGGTAAGTGTCACACAGTAACAAGACCAGCAGTTTAAAATCAACATAACACTATTATGTGTTCGAATCTCGCCGCTGTTACAAAATCTTTAAAAAATGACTTACCGCATCAATATAAAAGGCTGTTCATTACAGTGCACGATGCTTACAAAAGTCATAAGCATGCTTGTGTAGGAAATACAAGATTCCGTATCAATTTGTTACTGTAAATTGTAAAAAATTGACACGGAAGTCTTGCACTCCTACACAAGCATGCTTAAGTCTCTTGTAAACATCGTTCACTGTAATGTACATTCTTTTTGCATAGTTTTTACAAATTCTAAGACTCTATGATTCTACACGTGTTTTCATGGGCTCGAGCAAAAATTTTCGAAAAACGCGCAACTGTATTTTGTCTCATTTCTATTGCAACTGTAGTGGTAGGTGTTCTTTTCATTGCAAAATGCGCGGGTATTTTTGAAATAATAGCGGAGATATTGCAAAATCCTTACATAAAAATACAGCTGTTTTTTTGTTTGGATTTTTTCATTGTCTTGATTTACTAGCTGGGGGTAACGTCAAGTGTTTTTACGATCTAATTTCAGTTCAAAATAGTTTTGAAATTGTTTTAAAAATTGACAAAATGCGTCTCATATGTTTTCTTGTTTTTTTTCTGGTAACTCAACTGGAAATTATTTTTGCCAAAATGAAATCACCAATTAATACACGAATAAAAAAACTAAATTTAGTTGAGACTATTCAATGTATTATTTGTACTCAGCGAAAAGGATTTTTTGCCGAAACGCACAAATCTTTGTCTAGTAGTATCGAATTGTATTTAGACCATAAGTTTGCAAAATACATATGCGTGGAGGATTATCAGGATAGGGACGACTTTGGGGTTCTTTCAGGATTTGCTCACAGCCAAAATTGTGAAACGGGACAAGTTCAACAATGCATTATCGAAGGAAGTAAGTAAAGACGCGATTTCATTAAGATAATTTTTGCATGATGTTCATTTCTTTGCATCAAAGTTTCTATTTTTGACCAAATTGCAGATATTTGGATATCAAAGTCATGTCGTCCTACGAAACCAAAACGGTTTTGTACAGAAGTTTACACACTTAGAGATAATTTTTATATCTTAATGGCGCAGTTGGAACATGCTTTGCAACCTACAGAAATACACATTGTAGGAAAAAACACCAGTGAGAAAGTTTATAAGGTTGAATCTGGAAATAGTCCTCAACTTTACCTTCCAGACCCGTCGACAAATCCTGGAGCATCACATTCTTTTAATCACATTGCATGGAAACCAACCCCAAACGATAATCGAACTTTGCATCAAGTTATTGCAGATACTTTCCCACCTATTTCGGAACCGGATTTGGATTACACATTTCCTGATGGTGATCCTACTGAACCACTTGTTCCACGTTTTCGAGACATCAATTCAGGATTCTTGGCACAACTTAACAAGCCTGGAAATAATTATGAATTGATTCTTCCTAACTGGTATAAACCTATTAATGAAACATATGAACAAATGTTCCAGCACTTCATTCATGTAAAGCGCGACTATAATATCACACGAGATTACACTCGCTTTATCAATATAATTATGTGAATAACAATAGGAGAAAACATGTCAGTTGACGCCTTGTCTTTAATGTATGGTATATGTAATAAATAAAATAAAGAGTTGTTTCATTTAAATTTTTCAGGAGATTTTTTAGTCAGTTTTTTACACAATTATTTACATAATTTTTGCTGAATTGACAAATATTAAATCCTTATGCGGAACTATGTCTAAGACGATCGTTTTCATTAAGTGGATCAAAATCAACAACTGGATTATTTTGAGAATCGAATACATTTTTTAAAAATCCTGTGTGATATGTTGTTTCTAATTCAGAATTATCATAATACTGGATGTATTCTTTTCGAGCATCAGAATTCATTAATAATGACGCTGAAACTTTCAAAAACGCCATAACACTGAAAATTCTTGTTAAACCAGGCGGTACCGATTGTTGAGACTGCTTAAACAAAAATCGTACAATTTTTCTAATATTAGTTCGGGGATCATAAGGATTTTTAAAAAAAGAAAGATTTCCAATCGAGTTCCATGAAATTACAGCTGGATGATTTTTAAATATTGTTAAAAGATGTAATGCATTAATACGTCCAATGCTTCCCTCGTTGAAATCCACTAAAAACAGTGTTTCCTCTTCTTTGGATAACAATTTGTAATACTCCGAGGATGTGTGTGTTTGCGCAAATGTGGAAAATGTTTCAGGCAACGGTGGAGGTCTTTCTTCCTTCACATTGGGAGGAGGTGAACTATTTGTCGTTGTTTCTTCCGTAAGTTTTAGTTTTTTTTACTTCTTCCGGCTTGGTTCAGCAAACTTAACTTGATGTCGTCAGGAATCTGTTCATTTCCTAATATATGTTTTTGATGTAAATTATCTTCACTTTCCCGTGGTTCATTTTCACGACACTTCAAAAAATATTCGTATTCTTCTTTCGATATTAATTTCATATGTTTCGCCATTATAATCTATCAATCGCGTTAGTGATTATACCAGATAGAACAGAAGCAATTACAGGAGCTATAAGCGTTGGTAAAAAACCACCTGTTTGCATCAATTTTTTTTTGCTTTTAATGGATAACGATTTTTTTGCAATAGCGCGAATATTTTTGCGATATTTCTTCAATTTTTTTAGAGCACTGTTAGAATACTTTAGCTTTCCGTTTAATGTGTTTCTAGGTATTTCGGTAATGGAATTAATTTGATCTTTACTAGCATTTTTTAAAAGCACTTTTAATCCACCTTTGTTACAATTATACACTGACTTTAAAAAGTCTTGGTTGCGAAAAGTACATTTACTCATTTTCTGGAATAAACACTGACAAATGTTCTTCCGTAAATATGTTGCTTACAACACGAAGTGAGTCCATCCAGAGCGGGTGTAACACTATGACTAAATATGAGAAATTGTTGTGCGTTGCTTGTTTATACGCATCAAGAAGAAAATTTTTTTTCTTTCTAAAGAGTTGTACTCCTAAAGTTTGAACCTGTCCCTCCAAAGGAAATGATTTTAGAAGAATCATGTAATGTAAATTTAGTCGAATAGTTTTGGAGTATTTTCCTCCAGGATACACGTTTTGTGTAAGTGTGATAACACTTAAATTTTGGTGATGAGAATCACGAATGAACACATTGAGAATGTCTTTATTAATGTTGAGCTCATGCATAAGATCATCGCAAACTACTTTTGCATCACTAAGATCCTTAAAATTATAGTTGATTCCCTCGATAAAATCTATCGATTTAAAATGATTTATTTGCTTGATTTTTTTATATAAAGGTTGATATTTAGAGTACAAAATTACTAACTTTGGAGGTAACACACTGAACAAGTTTTTTGCTTCACCAAGTAACTTATATAAAAGCGAAGTCTTTCCACTTCTAGTATTTCCGATAATTGAAATAGTTGTAGGATGAAGAAACACGAATCCTGTGCTAAAAATATCCATAATTCATGTTTTTAGGACGAAAGTGAAGCGTGATATTGCTAGCACCACCGGAAAACTCTACTAATTCACCATATTCGTTTCGCATGACTATTCCTATCGTACTAAAATTATTTCTGTCTAGTTCCACGTATGAGCGAATAGGTGCGTGTGTAATAACTTCTCGAGGCTTACCACAAAGTGGAGTAGAGTACAACAGCGACGCGTATGTATCACCTACGATTACGGGTTTAACTATGTCAGAATAAACAAACAACCGTGAAGAGGAAAAGTATAAATCAGGAGGATCCTCTGCCGTAACTGTGACAGCCGGAAGTCGTTTAGCATTTACAAAAATACGGTTTTTGAATCCTAATATAAGAGCTAGACGATCACTTATGCTAATTCGTGGAACCAAATTATCAAAATATAATATTACCCGATTAACTACTGCTTCATACTTAAAGTACGCATTTTTATGAACTGATTTTTCCAAAAGTTGGTTTACCTCTAATAAAATTTGATCAATGGTTTCAAAATATTCTGTAGCAAAAGTTAGAAGAAATTGTTTTTCATTCCACGGATTTTCATCTACAATCACTTTTTCTACTTTTGTTGTACCAGTATCATGCGTTTCAGTTGTAATTACTTCATGCACAATAATTTCATCGATGGGGGTGTTAGTTATTTCTACGCTTCCTGAAATTTGGTTAGTGTCTGTATTTAAAGAACTTGTTGGAATATCTGGGGGTGTTTCTGTCGGATTTTCCATTTCATCTCCACTGCTATCTGTTAGAATTAATTCTCCAAAGGTTTTTTCAGGTTGAGTATTAATATGATTTATATTCAAATCATGTTGTTGAGAGTCTTCATTTCGACCTAATTCTTCTCGAACGTTATTATGTTGAGGGCTTCTTGGTGGTTCATCATTAGGTTCAGGTTCTGATTCTGATGAAATTTTGGATATAATCTCACGATAG
The DNA here is from genome assembly GCA_019593645.1 of Akabosia matsudoensis. Taxonomy (NCBI): domain Eukaryota; kingdom Metazoa; phylum Arthropoda; class Collembola; order Entomobryomorpha; family Paronellidae; genus Akabosia; species Akabosia matsudoensis. The sequence goes on along the minus strand of VICI01001879.1, from coordinate 13,805 downwards.
GATATCGAAATTTCACGATAACGTGTTAAAGGAAATTGTTTAATACAGTTGATGTATGAAATTTCAGTCAAAGCAACTTCATAATTTGTACCAAAACTTATTATTTCAGGTAGTTTTGTTCGATACATCGATGCATGGTTGTTGGGAAAATAAAGTTTTGAGCTTGTTGAGGGAAGATGTATATATCGATCCTTTTTCTGAAAAAATAAATTTATTTCAGTATAACTTTACTTAATTCATTTTCGTAGAAGCTACCGAGAACTTCACCATTACTATCTTTTAGTTTATACATAATTGGTATAGTGTTTAGCTTCTCGCTAATTTCATACACTGTGTTTGAAAAGGTTTGCTCACTACCTTTTGTAAAAGTTTGTTTATTTAAAAGAATTCTTGTAAAGTCACCAACTTTAAATCGTGCTTTTCTTTGTTTTTTTCTTAATCCCTTGTCAAACGAATTGTGCCAAACTTCCATTTGATTTGAAGAACAAACTAAGGCGGGTTTATATTTTGTTCTGCTATGTACTGTGTCATTGTATGAATCTGTAAAGTCTTGTAAATTATCAATATATCTTTTAGTGTTGTTATGTGTCATAAATTTAGAAATCTTTGATCTCAAAGTAAAAATCATTCTCTCAGCAATGCTAGCTTTTACAGGTGAGTACGTGCTGAATAAAACTACATTATGTTTTTGAAATAATGTTTTGATGTCTGATGAGTAAAACTCGCGTCCCATATCGGTTTGAATACGCTTAGGTATTGCTTTTTTAAAAATACTTTCAAAAGCTAAAGCAACCTCTTTGGTTTTCTTAGATTTTAAAGGAACTGTGTACAAAAATCGACTTAAAACATCTATTACAACAAGAATGAATTTAAAAGGAGAATTTTGTCGGTAGAATTTGCTCATATCCATTAGATCCGCTTGCCATAAATGGTTGATACATGGACTGGTCACTTGACGCCTTGGATATGTATGAACAGCCCTTTTGTGTTTTGTAAAAGCGGGATGTGTTTGTAAAAACTCACGAACATGTTTGTGCTTAATTCCATATTGTTTTGCAGCATCAAATATTTTGTTAGAGGAGCTGAAGGCGGATGAACTTCTCGGATTTTCATAAAGTTTTTTTATAATTTCCTTTAAAATTTAAAACATTTTTTATTTTTCTGTATACATATAGAGCTAAAATCCATTTCATGCATTTTACACTGTTTCATACATAACTTTTTACAAAAAGAAAATTTAGGAAACTCGATTTTTCTAAAAAATAATCTTAGTTTCTTCTCATTTTGAGTAAAATTATTATGTATAAACATTTTTACAATTTCATCAAACGTGTACCCTATGTTTCGTTTGACTAAAAAAAATACCGAATAATACCCGCATAGAACAGAGAGCGGACTCTGAAAAGTAAAACTGTGATATCGTATGTTTAAATTATATTTACTAGCAAATTTACTTATGAAAGTACCATATATTGAGGGTTTAAGTCCGAAGCTATCGAATACTTCAAGTGTTTCTGTGTTTGAACAATAAAATAATCCAAGCCAATGCATACCCTTCAACGAAGACACCTGATTATTAATAACTGCACATATATTTTTAGGTAAATACATTAATTCATCAGCGGCTGCTACAAAGCATTTACGAGAAGGAACCATTTTTCTGAGTAAATAACGAAGCTGTAAAGTGGATAGAGCTACAAATTTTTTCATTGTATTTCAGCTTTTCTATACTTATCAATTTCTAACAATTGTTGACTTTCGCTGTAAACAATCAATGTGATCGCATCGGTAAGAGGGGTTTTAAATTTTACTTCTATTTTTACACTACCTGATTTTTCTAAATGCAACATTTCATCATTGTAATCTAAAGGATTTATACAGAATCCGAATAAAACATTAGCACTACAGTAATCACTGTAATCAAATGGAAGGCCTTGATCATTATTAACTTTACTTATTGTCTTATTAAGAAGATAGTACGCAATTTTCGAATGTTTGTTAGTAAAATCTAAAGAAAGAGGTCTAACTGGAGTTGAGACGTTGTTCACCATCACATTTATATAGTTTACATCATTATCAGTAAACTTAAAAGGATTGTCTACAAATGAGCCTATAAATGCTCTATTTGGAACCATTCCTATTACTAGTCTTGAAACTATCTTGTTTTGAAAAACATCATCTTCTATAAAAGATTGAGTTCCTTTTGCTATAGTGAAATAATTAATATTACTAGTGGACAAGGGGTATTTAGCCTTTTGTCCTTCCTGCAAAAGTTTTTCATGTGAGACAATTATACTGGGATATAAGGTATGTCTTCGAACTACAAATGTAGCATCTGTTAATAAGATTTTTCCTTTTAAAGGTGTTGAAGTATTTGCATTTGGACACAACAAGGCGAACTCATCGGAAGATCTCGTTAAAACAATATTTACCTGTGTGTTATGTAATATGAACCGATGCTGAAAGGAAATATCCAAAAATAATTTTCCACAAAATTCAATAGGTTTTGAATTGTTAATTAACGCTTTTCTAGTTTTATAACCAGGATTGCTTTCACTCAAATCATTCGTCCCTCCATCTAACCCTGACATTCTAAATCTGTTTTGTTTCCAAATCCATGTTTTAAAAGAGTTGAAATATATGCCTTGTATGCGTAACAATTATTAGAGCTGGAAATTAACTGATTATTTACCAAAAGTTCAGCATCGCTAAAAATACTATGTAAAAAGTTATTAGATAAACTAATCGCGTCAGTCGTCGTGTTCAAATCTGTTCCATCTGATTTTAAAACTTTAAGTCTCACGTACAAAAAAGATTCATTTAGATCAAGGTAAGAATTCGGAACCCCATTAATCCTAAATTCTAATTTAGCTGTACTATCTGTAACATTAACGATTGATTTGTACTCAGCAAATAAAGATGTATCAATAATTGTGTTTGTTTCTGGTAATGAAAAGATGTCAACTTCAGAACTTACGGAAGGATTAGAGTTATTATAGATGAGTGCCATTTGTTCAAAAAATTCACTTTACGACAAAAAGTCCAACTTTGTTACCTGTGCACCTCGCGTTGTTTTCCTCTTTTTTACAACTTTTTTGGATGTTTTCTTTTTAGCGTTTTTAACTTTCCTTTTAACTGTTTTTTTCTTCAATTTTTGCTTGTTATTCACACGCTTTGAAGGGACAGACTTTCTTCTTCGCTGCTTGATAATTCCACCCTTGCCAGAAGTTCTTGTTTGCGCTTTCTAGTACAAAATAAAAAACATTAAATAGATAAACCTTTTAAATAGTTCTTTTGTTACAATTAATTACAATTACAATTACAATTTGTACAACCTTACGATTTCCAGACCCAGATTGAATTTTTTTTCTGAATTTCTTCAACTACGTTTCCAATATACTGTTTAGTATTTTTCTTTAGTGAAGACTTAAGAGAAGCACCATGCATCAAATCCTGAGTAACACTAGCCAAGCTAGTTTCAGCATGAGGCAGTATATATTTCTTTAGAATAGGAATGGCATAACGCGAAAATAATTTTAGCACTGAGCCAAATCCACCACCACGTTGACGTACTACTCGGTATATTGGTGTCGAACCCTCAACTCTACCTTTAAATGTGTGGTAATATGCGTCATTATTAAAATAATGAACCGACTTCATGATGATAAAGCAAATTTTTTTGGCTGTATCCCTTTCTTGTTTACATGTGTTTGCTTAAACGTTTCAAGAATGACTGATTTTATAGAGATGAATACAAAAAATATATATTTTGTTCCTACAAAGCTGTATTCGTGGCAGCTGGCTTTTTATTTATTGTTTGACCGAGTGTATCTCAGGAATGACTGTATCCTTAAATTATGTAATCGCGGGAAATTTAAAAATTATGTCAGGTTATAATATCATTTTGAAATCGGTAACTTCATGATGAACATAATGTATGATTTTAATAAAATATGCATGATTATTAGATGATAAATTTGTTTTTGCATTTCTTAACTTTAAAGCAACAGATTTTAATTTTATATTTTTAAAAGCAACATCAATGCACCGTTCTTTATATTCATACATTTGAAAATATGTGAAAAGTACGTTAATGATACGAATTAAATATTTTAATTTAAAAATACCATTTCTAATTTTTAAAATCAACAACAGTGCACCGTTCGTTCTACTCATACGTTTGAAAAAACATGTGAAACGTACATCAGCGATATGAATTCAATATTTTTCGTTTGTATAACTCAATATTTTCACTTAAAAATACTATTTACAATTTTTATAAGCAACAACAATGCACTGTCCTTTTTATTCATACATTTGAAAAAAATGTGAAAAGTTCATCGTTGATATGAATTCAATATTTTTCGTTTGTATTACCCGATATTTTTATCTAAAAATACTATTTCCACATGTTTTAACCTTTGACAACATGAAAACTACGGCGTTCAATGCGGAGGATAACTTTGAAGGGTGGTTTTTCGCTTGCGAATGAGTTTCAAAACATTTACAATACTATACTCTGTACTTTAAAAACCAAGATTAAACACCCCTTGACGTAACATCTTTAAAATATTACCACTAAATGTGATAATCAGTTTATTTCAAAGTTTCGATTCGGAAATACGAAAGCTTTTTAGTACATGAGAAGTCAAATATAATGACCAGTAAAATTTGTCGTCATGTCTCTGTATTTAGTCAAAGATGAATGGACTGGTATCACATTAGCATTAAATTTCGAGCAGTCATGGGAGAATGCCAAATTTGAACAGTATTTTTCGCTTTACTAACTAGAATTCCACCAATGGGAGAAGAAAATTCATTCTTAGATTCCACAAGAGACCTTCTTTAAGAAAAAAAATTTATAAGAACCTATTTCTGTTTAATGCAACATTTTCCAGAAGTACCTGAACTCAAGAACATTCCAACAAATAATGTACAATTACCATCTATACAGCATTTCGCACATGGATGTCTTCAAATCAATCGTGTTAGATAATTATTACAGTGGTCATAGTTCATCGAATCAATCGTGATGGACAAATATTCTGGTAGTCATATTCAACTATCAACAAAGACGACCAGGATAGGATTTCGGACCTTGTCATATGTCCCTATAATTACATTATCTCAAAGAAACTTCTGAATCTTCATTTAACAATCTGCAAGGATGACATGCGCAACTAAGCTACATATCGGGCTGAGTGCGAGCGGTCTCAGAGCGACTGAAATGCCTCAAATAATACCGAGGAAGCTTTTTTGTACATGAGAGGTCATATATAATGACCTGTTTATTTTGACATCATGTCTCTGTATTAAGTCAAAGATGAATGGAGCTATGATCGGCTGAGAATGCATTTAATAAAAATCATCCCTAAACCTTTTGCTGTTTGTGTATTAGGAAGATAATTTTTGCTACTTATATATTCGGAAGTAACTCTATCCTATCTGTTTCTTCACGTTTTTTTACTTTGTAAAAGATGTCGTGCAGTCATGGGAGAATGGCAAATTTGAACAGTACTTTTTGCCTTTTACTAACTATAATTCCACACATGGGACACCTATGCAGCATTTCGCACATGGATGTCTAGACAAGTCCATTTAATTATGTAACCTCAAAGAAAAGACATGATAAGTATTATAATACTGCAAAGCAACTAATCAAATCTTTAAATCAAGATGATTTATCACTCGAAAACACGAATCCTTATCATTGGAGAAGAACATTGCAATATGTAAATACTGCTTACATTGTCATCTGTCCATATAACTATATTATCTCAAAGACAACACGAAAACAGGAGCTTTTGGGAGCTCGGATCGGCTAAAAGAATGCATTTATTTAATACAAAATTTAATCCTGAAACTAAAATCATCAAATAGTTTTTAACCTATAAACTTTAGTAATACACCAGTTTAATGCTACATTGCATTATCACCAGCTGTGTCTATATAATCATGCGTTTTGTAGTGTCCAAACGCGTATGTTTTAAGACCGCAACTACGTATATATCTTTTCGAATCAAACGCTGTAAGAGCATTTTTTCTTAGTTCTACAGTACACAGTTTTTGATTTTCTTTGTTGTTTATAACATTGCGTTTATACAAAGCTGTTGAAAACACACTTCTTTGTGAAAATAACACGTCTTTATACAATTCATGATGCAAAAATTTTTTTTCACAATTGTTTTTACACCTTTAGCAGCTGACCTTCCCACTTTACCAACCTTCAAGCTGTATGCTTTTGATGCTAAACCTACAAACTCTTCTATTACCTGACCTTCGCATTCATCCGTCATTAAACCCATCACTTTTTTATTTTCATCGGATCGAAGTCTTGTTATGTACTTTGCACCTTCCTTGGGATATCCCGAAAAATCAAATTCATGTTTATGCTTGTACAATTCTTTGTACAAGTCTTTTGTTGTTTTTATTTCCAAAATAAAACTATCGGTATCGCTAGCTAAGACATCCACCGTTTCAAACCATGTTTTGATTTTATCATATAAGAATTTGTACATATGTAATTTGGAAAGCTCTAAGATTGTAAAACCAATAAAAATCGGAGAATCTAATATAACTTTGCTAGGGTTTAATGCAAAGGTATATAAATTTTCTGTTATTCGATTGAAAAATTTAAAATTGGGATTTCTAATATGTTTTTTGGCCTCTCGTTTATTTCTAATAATTTTAATATTAACTCGATTTCTCTTATTCATTAATGATTTACCGAAAATTGAGTTATTGTACAATTTGAAACCATCAGATTCTACTTTGTGTTTGCTAATTTTTCGTTGATGAGCGTTGAAAAGAACGAAATCTTTTAGCCACGGGCGTTGATTGAAACGTAAAATTCTATCTATTTTTACCAATATCATTCCCTTATCGATATAATAGCGAAGATTGTTTTCATGAACAACATACTTTTCATGGGGGTAAAAATGTCCAACAAGTTTTTCTTGATTAGAATTATACTTTGTTTTTCCTTGCGATAACATTTGTTTTTGAAATGTACTTAAGTTCTCGTATTCAATAGCCATTTTTTCAACGGCTAAGGGGTAATGATTGTCTCTATCGTGTAATTCAGCCGGGTATAAAAGTGTACACTGATATATCACGCCTACGTTATCGGGAAATTGTTTAGGCTTTCTTGGATCATATTTGTAAAAGTCCTTTTCTTTGACCCACTCGAAATTATTTACGGGTAAAGATTGACAAAGCATGTGACCATATAATCCAGTAACATCAAAGTACATTATGTAAGACTGCTTGTTCTCCATTTCATCCTGTTTGCTATTTGTATATTTATTTTTAGCGCAAGCGTAACGAGTTGGAATCAGGGATACTCCACCCCGGATCCCGCGCTCTATAAACGAATATTTTTCAGGACAATCTAAAAGTTCTAATTCAATTTTTGTATATTTTAAAGCGGCATCAAAAGCTAAACCACTTGAACTAAAGTAAAAAGTAGGATCTAAACCGTAATAACGAAGGGAAAATGTGCGAAAAATTTCAAATACACATGCTAATAACAATGTATCTGTTCGCAAATAAATTAAACAATAGTCCCATAGAGTTTTACATTTAAATTTTCTAAACAATTTATGCGCGTAGATAAAGTCTTCATCACTTATATGTTCTCCTGTTAGCGAATTAAAAAACTTTTCTTTGGATGGTAAAGCCGTTTCCTCAAAACTATCAAAAGATGTAATATAGTCGTAACAGAATACACCTTTTCTTCTCAGATACTTAGATTTATACCCGAATATATCGTTAAGAATTTTAAAGTTATTTAAGTTTCCCTCTAAGGTTTTTGCTAAAGAGGAAAGACTTCCACTCATAAAATTGAATGAATCTAAAAACAATAGGTTTCCAACTTGAAATCCCATAAATTTAGTTGAAGAATTTGTTGGAATGATTTTAATTTTTTTCTTCTGTTTTTCGAATCCTGAAATGATTAACTGAGCATCATAATTTTTTATCCATGTAACAGAACAGGCACAATTTTACGGTACGAATACAGGGCATTACATGCTCTATGAACAGGACCTCTAAATTTTCCAGTCATGTGACAGTGATCAGCTAGTCTTTCTTCATTTTTAAAAAAATGTTTTTCACAAACAAAACAGACTTTACGATTACACATCACAAATTCATCCTCTTTTGTTAATTTCATGGGTTCTTTTTCATACTTGTAAATATTCATAATTTCGTCTGCTACAGTATTGAGTTCATTTAAATAATTCTCTATACATGCTTTACCTTTATACCACTTCTCCATATACACGTTTCCATCATTGTCAATAACAACAAAGCTCCAAGCACATGGAATGTGTTGCTGTCTTAACTTAGTATAAGATTTTACACCCTCAGTTGCCGATTCAATTTTCATTATTTTATTACTGGGTTTATAGTTTTCAATTGGGGATAATATCGACTCAAAATCACTGTAAATAACAAACGGGCACTTTAAGGTGTGTTTATAATTACGAAAAGAAAGCGTTGCTTTTCAAATGGAACTTTTCCTTCTGGAAAAAGAACTTTTTGAGGATTGTTTTTCATACAAAATTCCAAATGTTCGTCCAGATCTTTCTTGTAAGATAAACGATGAAGACAATTCACACATAAATATTTTGCACTACGTCCTTGTTCACCAATAAGACGATTTATGTTTTTAATCCCTAAATAATGCCCGTGTTTTTTATTTTCAATGTATAAAACATTTGCTGTTTGTATATTAGGAAGATAATTTTTGCTACTTATATATTCGGGAAGTATTTCTATCCTATCTGTTTCTTCACGTTTTTTTACTTTGTAAGAAAATATATTTATCGCAACGGTGGGGTTTTTACTTTCAAACTTTTTAATATCTGATATAAAAACAGGGACTGATAGCATAGAGAAATTATAAAAATGTTCAAATCGATCGTATGAAGATCTCTGACTTGAATTATTTTTAACGGTGTGCAAAGAACTTATTACAGCCCATTTAAAACACTGATTGTTATTGTGAATTATATTGACTACAGCTCTCGTATGTTTTAAAATAGTTGGTGTCGCAATGTAACACGCTCCTCTAATCATGCTATACGCTCCGACTCGTAATTGAAGTCCCGATATGCTTTCTAAAATATACCCGCTACCATTCCTTTCAAATAAACTAATTTGATGTCTAAAGCTTTCCAGCATTTTAAAAATTGAATCTGAACAACTTTCTGGGTGTAAAAGAATTTGTAGAAATCCCAATTCTGTCGCCTGGAATCTTTCAACGTCATCATTAAAAATTTTTCGAGCGAAAACACATTTCAAATGAGGAGTCACTTTGAACATTGACATTTTTTCGAAACAAAATAACAAAACTTTTTTCAGGGATTCTGATATAAATTCGAAATACTCCTCGAGTAAACTAAAGCTAACGTCACTGTGTTCTATAATCATAGTCTCTCCCTCAAAATCTTCACTAATTAATATAAACGGGTGTATATTATAGGATTCTAATTCATACCTTCCTCTTCCTATTTGTTGTTCTCGAGTATCATGAGTGCTGTAATGAAGTTCCAACTCGGGAGACGGTCCTTGAAATGGGCAAACACGACATGAATGTTGGTTTGCAACATGAATGACCATTTTGGCGTTAGTTCGGAAGGTGTCCTTGCAAAATGCACAAAAGTGTCTTCGTTTGATCTAAAAAATAAAACATTTGAAGTAAAAGCGTGTAAATTTAGGATTGAGAACATCGTGTTTATTAAATATCGAATAAATTTATTTGTTTTATAAACTCGATATATTTTTTCATCAATGAATAATCAATTAGCTGTTTTGTCTTGACTGACAACAAAACGTGCCAGTCATTTGTAAATTTAGAATTGAGAAAATCGTGTTTATTAAACATCAAATAAATTTTTGTTTGTTTTATAAACTCGATATAACTTTTCATCAATAAATAATCAATTAGCTGTTTTGTCTTGACTATCAACAAAATGGGCTAGTCGTTGCAACCCATGTCGAACTCTCGGAAGCCAAGACAATGGAAGAGTAACCCCTTTCAGAGGTTTATCAGGATCATCATTTTCAAATTGCCGAACCGTAAAGTAATCGCGATTATGATATCTACTGTTCGCTACAATCCAATGATTACCTAGTTTCACACGAAATTTCTCGAACACCTTTTCCTCAGGAGTAGCATAAACTTCGGAGATGTCCTCCGTTATTCCTTGCCAAACACTTACTTCTTTACTCGCTTCATTGCGCTTCTTTTTGCCTCCCGGGATAGTTCCCAGCGCAGACACAGAGGACGCGGGTACATAGGAGCGTTTACCAGTTGCTTTTTGACCTGTTTGTTGTCCTGATGGACCCGCAACTGCAGAAGTTGTACCCCCAGTAGCTGTTGATTCAACTTGTTTTGCGGATCGTGTTCGTCCTTTTTTAGCATCTGATTTCGTTTTCTGGGTAGGGACTACCGGTGCCGGAATCACCTCGGACCGTACTGATCCATCGGAATCGTACGAATCCGATTCGAACATATCTTGAGAATTCTGCTCCATTTCAAAAAATCTATAAAATTTATAAATATATTATTGTTATTCTAGGTATTATTCAAAAACTGATTTTTCTCAGTGTAGTTAAAAAATTTTTGTATATTTTCAGAAATCTTACTTGAGTTTCACTCCTCACTCTTCTTCACTCTTCGTATCTTTTTCTGCTTCTTTCTTTATCTTCCTTCTTTAAAGCTTGTTTAAAAGGTTGAAGACTGATGCTATGTAGAGAAACTGAAGCTCCTTTATATACGAAAATCGAATACCTTAGAGTCTGTCGAAATGTTCATTCAAAATGATTGATGTGGTTTTCGATTTATTTTACTCTGTTACTCTGATACTCTGTTACTCTGTAACTCTTTGAAAACATCTGTTACATACACCTGCAAAGTGAATAAAAAGTCTGCTTCAAGTAATTAATAAAATGAGAATCTGACAAAATGTTTACTCAAAATGATTGATGAGATGACGTGTTTGGTTTGTTATAATTTTTTAAAAAACATGTGAATACCCGTGCAAACACGTATAAAAACACCGATTAGTCTTTTATTCCCCCATCAGTTGTTTTTTGCTCCTCTTAAAAATAATATAAAAGTTCCAATCTAAACATGGGGGAACCTGACTCCAATATTACAGTTAAAATATATTCAGAAGATGGTAATTTCCTTCCGAAGAAACTTACACCGGGGGCCTTAGGGTATGACATTGTCTTGCCTGAAACGGTTACATTAATTCCGTTTTTACCGGTTACGGTAAATTTAAAAATTAAACTTGATCCTCCGAAATCTTATGGCTTCGCCATTATGGCGAGGTCATCTTTAGCAAGCTGCGGGATAACCACCTTAGGTGGTGTGATCGATTCTGATTTTCGCGGGTTTATCCAAGTAATATTAATAAACTTCAAAAACGGAAAAGATGTTGTGCTTAATAAAGGCGAACGTGTAGCACAACTTTGCCCGTTGGGAAAAACAGATATAATTTGGGAGCCTTGCTCCCTCGACGTAAGTATACCTTGTCTGTATATTTTTCAATTTTTCATTTTATATGTTTTTCATTTCATATTTTTATTTTATTTTTGTAGGCATTTACTAAAACCGTCCGCGGGGAAGGTGGTTTTGGATCAACCGGAAAAGAATGAATTTCAATCGAAACTTAATCTTCCTTTGTGTAAGATTTGTTAATCATTTTGAATAAATATATTGGTAAACGCTCATTGCAGCAAAAATAAAATTTAAAATGAAATTTTCCTATGAAATGAAACTTCACTTCACTTATATTCATCTGTAACAGAATAAGTTTAAATCGAAACTGAATTTTCCTTCGTGTATGGTTTATCAATCATTTTGAATAAATATACTGACAGACTCCATTTAATACAGTATAAAATAAAATTTAAAATTACATCTTCCAATGAAACTTGAATTCTTGAAAAGATTATTTTCAACTTTCACTTTACTTCACTTATATTTTACGTAAGTAACGAAATATCTTTTAATATTCTCTAAGATGTAAAATTGGGGAAATTTTTTAGCAGATTTTCACAGCAGGTAAGGATAAACACTACTTACAGAAAAAATTTTACGAGTGAAATGAAAAAGTCGAAATACTCATTTTCATTTTGTATTTCCAAATTTAAAAGTGGATATATATTTACCTATACAGGTGTGGGGACAGATGTTCTCAAAAAATCCAGTAAATTGGTTTAATCACATCAATCATCTTGACAGACATGCTCAGTAAAAAAATTTTTAGTGAAAAAAACATGCATAAAAGGACAATAATTTTGCTAACATCATAACTACACAATAGCCAGAATACTTATTTTCATTATGTTCATTCTACATTTTCAAGCGGAGTTTTTATTTACCTATACAGGTGTGTGGGACAGATGTTCTAAAAAAATTAGCACAATCGATTTAATCGCATCAATCATCTAGACAAACATGCTCTATAAATTTTTTTCAATCTTTTACTGCGTCAATACCATTTTACCAATATTATATTCGTATTAACTTTAAAATGCAAAAAATGTAATTTGAAGTTAAATTTTGTTATCATCATGCAGCTTTGAACAACAACAGTCCCGGGATGTCAGAGCATTTGGGCAAAGAAGCTGCGAGTAAACAGAGGTCAACTAAAACTGGGCCGTTGGCGGCTGTCGTGACCAGGCCCGCAAAAGAGGAGGGAGCTGCGAAAATTACGTATGACATTTTATATACTCTACACAGGTTCTAAGTTAATTTAGCTGATTTTGATTAAGGTATTTTTAAATATATTTGGACAGCCTGGCTTTGTGCGTTTTCTGCGGAAAGATTGTTAGAAAATGCAGCTTGCAGCCTCACCTGCAAACACATACAAGGGAGAAGCCTCATATCTGCGGAACTTGTGAGAAGGAGTTTGCTTCCAAACAACGTTTAAATGACCACAGCGTCATACATGTACATGAGGAACGCCGCCCTAAGTTTGAGTGCAAACTGTGTAAAAAGTTTTACACTTCCAAGAGTACACTTACACGGCACGATCGTCGTCATAAAATGGAAGAGTTGAATATTTCTTACGACTGCGCAATTTGTGGCAAAAAGTTCCTTACACTGACTGGTTTGGGTGAGCATGTTCGAACTCACACGTGCGAGCTGCCGTTTAGTTGCAAATACTGTGAAAAATCGTTCAATACCGCTAGTTACCGGCATCGTCATGAGAATATTCACTCTCGTACAAAACTGTACACTTGTTCAATATGTCGTCGAGATTTTACGCAATCTGGATATCTGAAGAGTCATCTCATGGTACACAACAATGAAGCTCTTCATCACTGCTTGTTTTGTGACCTAGGATTTACACGAAAAAACAGCCTGGCTCAACACTTACGTGTGCACACTAAGGAATGTCCCTATTTTTGCAACAGTTGTGGCTTCACAACCTCTCGTTCCAGCAGCCTCAGAGGACACATGAAAAGGATTCACGAGAATATGAACGCCTAATTTGTGAATTTTTTTCGGCGGAAAACCAAGCAAGAATATTTACATACAAATTCAATGTATTGTGGCAGTGTTTTGCAATGAGGCGCGTCAAGTCAGTTATTAATGGCGCAATATTTATGAACCAACCTGTACATTCGTGAATGAGAAAATTCCTAAAGTTAAGAATACAAGTATACATAAGACTAAATCCTGATGTATATACCTTTGAAAATCCACGCATGTTTAAAGAATTCAGCGTTAGAACGCATTCAATAAAATATTAGGTTACCAAATCTTTTCATTACTGAGCTAA
>VICI01001878.1:0-19368 GCA_019593645.1 Akabosia matsudoensis | reverse complement strand
TGAACAGAACAGAACGACAGAGAAGTGAACAGACACAGAGGGAAAGAGAGGCCAATAATGTGCCATCATCAAGTACCAAATGGACTAGTGAAAACACTTTTCTTTTAATTAAAACAGGACATTGAAAGGAACACTTATGCGGAAAATCAATTGCGAAGCGCCAGTTTTCCTCCATTTGACAGTGTACATAATCTAGATATTTCTGGCAAAAACGTTCATCGACGAAAAATTGATTGACAACAAAAACGGTTGTCAGATTTTGGGAGGTCTTTGGCAAATTTATTCAACTGTTTCCACCGAATATAATGTAATATATTTAGCACAAGTACACAAGTTGAAAAGTGATACATCTTCGTTTTGCTAACATTTTTCGTTTGTCTCTGCTGCCAAAACTGCGCGTTTTGTTTTCTTCGTTGGAACGTGACCTGGAAGACAAATTTTCCGTTGAAACAGAAACCAATACAAAAAAATCTGACACAATGTTTGTGTTTGAGAATTAACAGAAACGCTATTATCACGTTTCGACATTCGTATGAAATTAATGAACGCCCGAGCACAAGCTCGTTTTCTATTTTGACACGACCAAACTACATAATTTTTCCTTCTCGTGTCTTTTTTCCGTTACAAAAAAATACTAACCGTTTCGTCTGCGAACAGAAATAATATTAAAAAATACTGTCCAGGCTTTGATAGCTCCCAATAGACACGCCATTTACAATCTGGCAGATACAAATGGGAGTAGCAACCGAGTAATCCTGAAAAGAACTCATTTTTTTCTATATTTTTTTTTCGCTTTCTCCATGAAAGAAAAATATAGCTCAGGACTGTGCTACAAAGACGATTATCTTTTTTCTCTTGACAACTGGACCGTGTCTCTATTAAAGACAGTGTGAAAGTTATATGCAGTGCACGTGTCAAAGACAGGCATGAATGAAGAAAGCCTTTCTTATTAATAAATTAAGTTTTTTTTCTCAGAAAGAAATACTCTTATCCATTTAGTGAGACAATTTTCAATTACGATACGACGGCTATTTATTCGTTACACGAATAAACTTGTTATTTTTCAAGAGCAGTGTTTGGCATTCATAAAATATTAGCCGGTGCTCTTATTTCTCTTTTTATGGTTTTGCTTGTGGGACTTTATGTAAAAACTGGGTCATCGACTTGTCCGTCTTTTATAGTAGCGGCCTTCAATAGACAATTGATTATAGAGAAGCTACTGGAGCTTTACAAGCCGTGACTACCTTGACACGCTGACCACAAAAAAAAAAGACAAAATACGTGGGTAATACTGCGTAAAATGCTATTGTGAAAAAATAGAACGTGTTTTTTTATGGCTAGTTTGCATGAAAGTAGAATGGATCGCGAAGACAATTTAGTGTCTCGTTCGGAGACAGGGAGAGAACAAGTCGTGTCCGAGTCTGCGGCTGATTGCTCCACCGGAAGTGTGCAGCCAAGCTCGTCTGGCTGAGGAATCGAAAATGGTGATTCGAGAGAAAACATGTTTTACTGCGACTACCATCCTAACTGCAGATGGAAATGGAGTTGTTACCATTCCCGGGGACATTTTGAATGAAGCTGAGATCAAAATCGGCTCAGTTTGTCCGTCCTTTTTGGAAAGGATTGGGGTGGAGCACGGCCCGAATAATCGGTTTATTCTGCATGGCTTGAATAAAAATTTGGAGGAGGAAGCGGTCAGTGACGAGGAGGATTTGGATGATGACCCGGAAGACCATTGTCATCATCATAATCACTCTAAGGAAAATGCGCTGAACAACCAGCTGAACATGCTGGAACGGATTTTGTTTCCGGAAAGTCATCAGAAAGTGATCACGCCGAGGATTACGATTACAATCGACCCAGGCATGGTTTTTGACGAATGTGAAGAGGAGATCGATGAGGAGGACGGGGGTAACCATGGAAAATCTTGTGACCATATTGTCGTCTTGAGTGAGGATTTTGGGGACGGTGACTCCTCCGACTCGTCCGTGTTTTTGGAGGAGCTTGCAAGTGAAACAGGCTTGTCTGAGAAGACACTCGAAGTTGTGGATGAAGTGGACGATGGCCTGGATGATATCGGCGTTTTAGATGACGTCAGTTGCAGTATGAGCGGGGGGAGCAGCAGCTCTGGCGAGGCAAAACGGGGAAGCCCTAGTTCAATACGAATTGATGAAAATGGGCTTATCATTACTTGCGAGAAATTTGGAAAGGTTCCAATCCCTCTCAATGAGGAGCCGAAAAGCACCCGCGGGGAATCTTGCGAACAATGTTTACATGCAAATGAAACCGAAGGAAAGGTGAAAGCAGATGGGGAAACTGATTCCAATTGCAGAAAGGATGAGCATGTTCACGAAAAACACAACCCGGAAACAGTTGAACATCAATTATCTGCCAATACATCCCCAAAAAGCCACAAACTTGAAAGAGCAAGTAGCTCCCCAAGTAACACAAATTTGTCAGAGCCCAACAGTGAGCCCAGTGATGGGGGTCTCAAAACGGAAGAGGTGAAGCCTCGCCGGAGAAATACAATTGCAGACATATTCAGATGGTATATTCCTTTCTCCTTTTTCTTATAAAGACACGTCAGCTGTAAGGCGGGTTAAAGTAGACATTTTTATTAACTTTCTCCGGGTACCTGACAGGTAAAAGTTATCTTTATCTTGTGTTCCTTGAAAAAAAAAGTTATCTACGGCTTCTCAGGAGAAATGCTAAAAGGAAATCATTAATAATCAATGATACAAGGGGAAAAGCGGACAACCGAATGGTTTACAAAGAAGAATTGTTCGTATTGAATATGTCAGTCGTTAGAATTCCCCAATGGGAAAAAGCTTTTCTGCTTTTTATAGGCGTGCCCGTTTCTCTGAAAGAAATACTCGGAGGAGAAAGTTGACAACAATTTTTTTTTTCGGTAGAAAGCTACCATAAATCAGAAGAAAAACATGAGCGCTGAAAGATAATAAAAACAAATATCGAAAGAGTATCATCATTTTTTTTTGCGGAGAAAGTTATACTCAATTGTATTCTCTTTTTCTTTTATTAAATTTATTAGGTTTTCGTGAACTCAATACCAAAAACTCTCAATGACAGAATAGTAAAATAAATAAGCAACGACGGCCATATTAGATTGCCAACTTTCTCCAACTTTTCTCTGAGAGAGCTGAAGCTACACGATTTATATATTTTTGTCTTTTGATTTAAAGATTTAGAGTTTACACAAGGCTGGGTTTCTGTCTTTGTAAATATTTGTTCCCTTCTTTGCCACTGCTACTTTTCTGTTAGTGAAAGCTCCAGAAGTAAACTTCATTTCACGTATCACGTCAGCTCGATTTCTCTTGTTTTCCCCAAAGTTTTCCACTGTCGACAGCAAAGAAAATACCAAAAATTTCCTTAGAAATCTACCTATCCTACCAGTTCTTCTCTTGTAGAGAGTGGATATTTCCTATATTTCATGGTGTAGTCAATTTTCCAAACATAATTTAACCATTGTTTACTTATTTCATTTAATGATTATTGACAGTTTTATTTCTGTTATGCAAATTTATTTCGTAAACAAAGCTAACGGAAACCCTGCTCCCATTTTGCGAATTATATCCGCTGTGTGTAATATCATATCCATTACTTAAACCGGAATTTTAGCAGGTATTATCCATTACAAACCCGAAAATAGCTCAAAACATGTAATTTAGTGTGCGAAATAGTAACACTCCCGGTTTGTAAACTATTGACGTAAGTCGCACCACTTTTGTCGTCAACTTTGCCATTTTCTCTCACAGAAACAACACAATGAATATAGTTCCAACTTGCACCATGTAATTTAGCCAGCCAGTTTGGATTATTATTTAGACCAGGGCTAACAACAAGTCGCCAAAAACTTTATTCCGCCAATGGCAAGCAAGTCGGTGAACTCTTGACAAAGTCACATATATGAGCCGAGGGTAGTGTCACTTGTACTTAGAAAGTCAATGTTTTTTAGAAGACGTTGCTGACAGTAACAGTCTCGCGAATTTACCCACGTCATCCTCATGACTTTCTCTGCTCTCTCATGTTGATCGAGGTGACGTGCAAAATAATGATAATGGCTTGAGCAAAATGAAACTGTTCTTGTGTGCCAAACATGTTGAGGGAGATAACCACGTAAACCAGCTCAGAGGAAGCCTCTTGAGGGAAAATAAATAGCTTGTGTGTAGTTTAGAATGTCTTGGTTTATATTTTCCGGGGTGCAATTCAGAGTGACAACGACTGTGTCTTATGACCTCCGGAAATTATTATGAAATTTTCCCAAATTTGTAATATGTTCATACATTTCTCTTTGATCTTGTAATGCATACATACATTTCCGGAGCAGAGAAAGTCGTGTGGTGTAGCCTTTGCACTTGCCTTTTTTTCGTATAGGAGAAATACACGCCATAAAACTACTCAGAACGGGTTATAAAACGACAGAGGAAAAAGTTTATTTTATGTCATCTTCATTTTCTCTTTGGTTTTTGCTCCATGCCAATGATGATTGCCATATCGTTGTAAAAACGAAGGGGAAAACTTGGCAAAACCCGAAATTACTAGTTTTCTCTGGGGAATTTTTTTGAAAATCTAGACGGGAGATAATAATCTCAGTTGTTTCTGGATGATTGCACAGCAGTGCAGCCAATGAACAATGCCATAGACAACTTTCTTTTTGTAGTCGATGGTGAAAGTGATATAAAACTGAGATATAAAAATTGACATGGTATTTTCAAAAGTATCCTGGGAAAAACAAAAAAACAAACACTTGCTGGATTTTCTCTCTTCTCTTTCTAACTGTGCACTTGTGTGGCTTTAAAAACAACTTTCACTTAATATAGAAAGTTAGACATAGTTGGACTGTTCAAAAGGAGAAGAGAAAGTTTTGGCTTTTTATTTTCTCTCTTCTCTTTCTAACTGTGCACTTGTGTGGCTTTAAAAACAACTTTCACTTAATATAGAAAGTTAGACATAGTTGGACTGTTCAAAAGGAGAAGAGAAAGTTATGGCTTTTGTTATGGAAGACCTGGTGTTGTACATGAAACTCTTTACGGCTTGTTTTGCAATAAATATTCTATTTAATTTGAGGTTGGACTGGGTCTAATAAATATAATTTTTTATGGTTGTTTCATTAGGCTAATTGAGTCGGACTCAAAGTCGTGCAACTCCCTCCCGGGTGCTGCAAATAATAGTACCCACTCAAGGAAAAGCTCTGACACTTCAGAGCTCTCGTTAGGACAAAGCTCGGATAAAGGCTCGGAGCAGGAAACAGAAGAAGATTTATGGATCACCTGGGGCCGAATAGTCAATGAATGGGAGACCTACTGGAAGAAAAAGAATCAATTCGTTCGGGTAAGACTCCAGAATATACTTTCTCTTCTATCTTCGTTTCTTCTCTTTTGTATATTTTTTTGTACGTAAAAT
This sequence comes from Akabosia matsudoensis, assembly GCA_019593645.1. NCBI lineage: Eukaryota > Metazoa > Arthropoda > Collembola > Entomobryomorpha > Paronellidae > Akabosia > Akabosia matsudoensis. The sequence goes on along the minus strand of VICI01001878.1, from coordinate 13,947 downwards.
CAGTTCAGACATGAGTGAAAGTTAAAGTCGTCTTGTTTTGGCTGGAACTGATAAGGGGTAAAGATAAAAAGTCTACAAATATATAAGCCGACATTCGACATCCATTTTTGCCAGTGATCGACGACACCACACACGCTATCTTCCTGAATCAAGTACAGGATTTTTTTTATCTCTTTGCCAAGAGTGCTTTCTTCGCCGCCATAATTTTTCATAATGCCAGCCGGAATTCGCTAATAAACTGGAAAACTACTCTTTGCCCTGATTTCTTCGTGCTTTTCTTGCGAATATGTAAATTTTTAAAGGATTAATTTTCAAAGATTTATCTCCCTTGAGCGGCTTTCACGTTTTTTTTACAAGAAAACAGAAAAATTTCCATTTGATCTGGATTCAGAGTTCATGGATGAAGGAGCAGATAAAAAAAATCTAATCAAATGTATCCTAGTTCCTGCTTTTTCCATATCCTCCTGTAAAATATCAAATGAAAAGTCAGGAAAGTCTAGTCTATAAAAAGTTGGCTGCAGACGTCATCGATTTTCTTTATTTCCGTTGGAAATGTGTGAACTGCTTTGGTTTCAATAATCTCACAGCTTAAACTAGTGCTCACCTCACCGGCGAGCACTTGCACGTCTGCAGCTTGCTAAATTAAACTAATCCTACATCCGGGTTTTCGTGAGGAAAGTCGTGGAAAATGACTCTTGAGTTTGCGGTTTTTATTAGGAAAAAGAGAAGCCGTTTGACCTGTTCAGCAGTAAAAACGGTTTTTCTGTATGCTACCCGTCCGTCTCTATTCACATACAATTAGGTACGTTTATCTTTCCCATCAATTTGAAAAGAGAAAGTTCTCCGTCGGTAACTTTTACCCATTCATAGTACATAGAAGAAGAAATGGCAACTTTTCCATACGCTTTTCCAGTATAATGCCCAGCCAACTAATGCAAATACACCTCAGGGAAGCTTTTCTCTTCCCAGCTTTTCACCTCCAAAAGTCTTTATCCTGTAATCGCATTAAAGGATGATGTAACACTACCGAAAAATGCTTTTTATCATTACCTTTTCGCATCACTCATGGTAACGACGGGTGGTTAGTAAAAATGATAAAAAAGGCAGAGAAAGTATAATAATTATGTAGCAATAGTGCCATTATTTTCACAACTTTTTAATGTATAAAAAAAGATAATAACCATCTTGGAATAAATTGTAAGCGCCCACACGTACACTGCTATGCATTGTCGCCTCTGCCTATGACTGCATGGCACTTACAAAAAAAAATTTGATAAACGATCCTTGAAAAAATAGCTCATGTTTTGAATCTCTTGAGGAGAAAGACGGAAAGCGTAATAAACAATTTTACGATAAAAAATAACCAGGCCATCATTGAAATTCCTGAAGTGCATGAAAAAATATCACGCGAAAAAAAAAACTGGGATACTTTTTCTTTTTTCATGTATTTTTTTAAAGACTGTAAAAGATGGTCGTAGAGAAAGTCACGGAACGTTTGCAAATATGTGGGATGTTAGATTTCCGCTTGAGTGAATGTAACCCAGATAAAAAAACGAAGGGAAAGTACTTTCCCCATACGGTTCCAAGCTGCTGCAGGGTTGCATTTTTTTTCTCGAAAACAAGAGTTTTTCCACATTTGTGAGCTTACAACCGCATCTTTTTTTTCACTGACTGCCTCTAGTAAAAAAAGAAAGGACCGAGCAAAAAAAACTGGGTCTTTCTTTTTTGTCTATAAAAATGTCTGACTGTGACATAAAGAGATCCATAAGGTATACGATTTTTATAAAGAGGGAACTATAACTACACATACTTTCCCCGTATCACTTTCACTCAGCCATAAACATTCATTTGTTCTCGAAAATAACCAGTGGAAATAGCAGCAGTTTCCGAATTATTATCAAAAACTAATCTGTTCCAACGGATTCTTGTCTCGTATTCATTTCTTGTTAAAAAAACAAGAGTAAGGTTGATGATAATTCCTAACGACCATTCATATTATGCTCAACGATCTCTTTCTTATAAATTTTTATTTTTTCACGCTTTTTTCCCTTAGGACCTCGTGAAACGTGGCATTCCTCATCATTTCCGCGGAATCGTATGGCAGCTGTTGTGCGGAGCCCATGATTCCCCCGACAAGGCAAAATATGCTGACTACATCAAAGCAACATCTGCTTGTGAGAAGGTAATAGAACGGAAGAACAAACTTTTATTCGTAATAATCCCTGGATACTTTTGTCCGCATGAAAAAATCTTTTCAACAATATTTTCCCTGGAAATCGTACCCTTTGTAAAATAAAATACAAAAAACTTTCTCTCTAGGTAATCCGGCGGGATATCGCGCGAACATATCCAGAACATGACTTTTTCAAGGAGAAAGATGGACTTGGTCAAGAGTCTTTGTTTAACGTAATGAAAGCCTACTCCCTTCATGATCGAGAGGTTGGCTACTGTCAAGGATCAGCATTTATTGTAGGTCTTCTCCTTATGCAAATGCCGGAAGAAGAGGCGTTCGCAGTTCTTGTCAAACTTATGCAGGTAACTTTTAATACGAAAACTCATCAATCAAAAAGCTTTTTACAAGCAGCCAGCCGTCGGTTTAAAAAAAAACAGGGAAAACCCATTGATCACACGATATTGTAAAAAAAACTACTTTCTCCAAACAAACTATGACAAGCTCAAACAAAAAGAAAACACAATTTAAACCATCTGCGACACATTTTCATCCCATTTGTGTCCCCATTATATAAAAAAAATGGTTTCTAATTTTCACTCTCTTTCTCTCTCTGCTTTTTCCAGGACTACCGACTGAGAGAAATGTTCAAACCGTCAATGGCAGAACTAGGCCTGTGTATGTACCAGTTGGAAATGTGTGTCCAGGTGGGTCTCTTCTTCAAATAAACAGCTTTTCTATCATTTTGCGCATCTTTATTTGCGTCCTCATTTCATGATCCCAATTTTTTACTTTCTCCCAAACGGTCCATAACAATCATGTTTTATTCAGAGACGTTTTTCCTCCATGAAATTTTTATTTACTCTTGTGTCTCTTCCGCACAGGAGCAATATCCTGAGCTTCACGTTCACTTCACGTCTCAAGGATTCCACACGTCGATGTACGCCTCGTCCTGGTTCCTCACCATTTTCACAACTGAGTCTTCCACTGGGTGTCGCATCCCGTATAATGGACGTCTTCTTAATGGACGGGATTGAAGTTGTGTTTCGAATCGCACTTGCCATCTTGTCTATGGCCAAGCAGGAGCTTCTCTCGCTTGATATGGAGGGAATGCTCAAGGTACAAAATTTATATTTTTTTTCTTTTTTCATTTAAACCTCGTTACAATTTTTTTTTTAACCGGAGCTCAATTTTCAGTGGGAAAATAAACAAGGTGAAAGTAGTCAGGCATATTAACCGGCAGCATCCTTTATCAACTTTTCACTCCCATTAGTTTTCCCTCGGAGAGAGTCATTACTGCATTATTAAGCACAATTTACTCTGTGTTTTTTTTTCTCTGACTGGTTTCCCCAAAAGAGTAGTTTTGTTCTTATAGCCCCACTACTGCTCTCCTTTCACTGTTTCGATGATTACAAAACCCTCCCTGAAATGTGAGAGAAAGGTTATCTGTTTTCTAGAGTGAAAATGAATGCTTTCCCGTGCGAAACTGAACATTATTAAATATTAGCTGCAGTTGTGTTGTAATCTTCGTGTTATTCCAGACTTTCTCCAGGTACAATTATCTCCTATTTTACCCTAGTGTGGTATAGTGATCTTGTTAATGATGTAAATATTATACCATTTTTTTATAGTCCTTCCTCTACTTTCCCCACAAAAAAGAAAACTTTTAGAGAGAAAACCCACGTTCCTAGTGCGGTCTAGATACAAAAAAGAGGAGAAGAAATATTATCCGAAAGTTAACGAAACAGTGTCTAAAATAAAATGGAGAAACTTTTCCATTCATTTTTCTCTTTGTATGCTCCCATCATGAAAATCTTCCTTTTTTATGGGCTTTCTCTTTTTTTTAATAAGATGATAATAAGATTTTCTCTTCTCTCTTTGTGTGTAGCACCTACAAAAGGAGTTACCACCTCAGATAGAACAAGATCCTGAAAACTTGTTCTCGGCAGCCTTCAATGTGAAATATAATGCAAAAAAGATGAAGAAACTGGAAAAGGACTATGCCGCAATGAAGACTAAAGAACAAGAAGAAATGGTCGAGTTGAGAGTGAGTAGTTTAGAGAAAATCCTTTGCGAAATGTTGCAGAAAAAAAATTATTGCATGAATGCCTTCCGGTTTTTTTTTTTGCATTTTTTGCAGAGACTTCGAACAGAAAATAAGCTGCTAAAACATCGGATCGAAGTTTTAGAGTCGGAGAGCTCAGAACTCGCCAACAAACTTATTCAGGGTCAAGTCGGACGAGCGGAAGAGGTTGAGACCACATTCGCCTTGAAACGTGAGCTTGCCGCTGTGAGACAACACTACCTCGAAGCGATGAAACAGCTTGAAAATGTCACACAACAGTATCAACATCTCCTTCTCGTTTTGGACGAAACGGTAATGCTCTCTCTCCCTCGGGAGAAAGTTGTGTAACATTCTTATTTATATATATCTCTCGTTTCATTATCATACGTTTTGTATGGGTGAAAGCAGAAAAAAAAAATTGTCTTGACTAGTATAGCTAGACTTTTTTAAGATTGGCGAGCTTTCACTTAAGCTTTCTCTTTTTTCTGATTTTTTTTCTCTGGAATGAAAATTTATGTAGAACTCAACGAAGCAAACGTCCATGGATGAGATTTCGTTGAAGTCAGAGCTGCTGAAGCAGAAAGAGGAGCTGATTCAATGCCTTCAGAACGAGCTGGTCGAAGTCAGATTACAAGAGGCTGAGAACTGCCGTGATCATGTCGGACTTACGGTCTCGAATCCAAGAGCTTGAAGAAGAAAAGAAAAAGTTGAGAGAGTCTGCTGTTGACAACTCTGTCGCACATTTACAAGTAAAGCCGATAACGAGGAAAAAAAACTGAAGGAAAATAAAAGAGAGATTTTGCTTTCTACAGAGAATTTTTTTTTTTCATTTATGTATTTTTAGGAAGAACTTATCGCCGTTAAGTTACGCGAAGCAGAAGCATCTTTATCGCTGAAAGACCTACGTCAAAAGGTTGCAGACTTGACGACCCAGTGGCAAGCCCATCTGAGGGAGCACGAGGATGGAAACACTGAAAAGAAAGGAACGGCAACGCCCCTTGGAAACCTGTTTACCTCGAGTAAAATGGAAGTCCAAAGGCTGGAGGAGGAGGTGATGACGCTGAAGCTACGAGAAATGCATACCATTATTGAACTTAAGGAACATAGACTGAAAATTATGGAGCTGGAGACTCAGGTAAACGTGAAAGAACAAAAAAGAAAGTACAGCTTTCTCTGTGGGAAGTATGGCTGTCGTTTTCAGAATGAAAAGAATGTATTTTTTTTCGACACGCTGTGCAGGTGCAAGTAACTTCAAACCAATTGAAGCGACAAGAAGATGAAAGTCGTCGATTGAAGGAGGAAGTTGAAACGTCCTTTGCTCAAAATAAGGACTACCAGTCGAAACTCAAGGACGAGAGACGTCGCTACAGTGACCTCGAGTCGAAACTGAAAGAGGACTCAGTCCATGCCCGTATAAAGGATGCTGAGAAAAGCCAGGTACAAAAAAACAAAGTCTCAACTCACCCCAACATACATACAACATATCTCTTTTTGTTTATACTGATGGTCATTCCTCTCGTTTGTATACTTTCTCCACAGAGAATGTTTGATCTGTCACAAGTCATCTCCGCCTTGCAACTAAAAAACCAGGAGCTCTTGGCCGAAAAGGAAATGATGAGTGGTCGATGCGTCTCCAGCTCGAGTGAAAGCAACGGAGACAAACTCGACTCAGAGTCGGATACTCAAGAGAGGATAAAAGAACTTCAAGACACAATTTCCACGCTCACCGTGCAACTGGAAAGTCTCAAGGAGCAAAGTCAGCAGAGTCAGAGGGCAGCTGCGGCAGCCGCCGCCGTGGCTGACCCTGTGTCCCCCTCTATTAACGGAAACGCCGGGTCCAATGACAACGCTACCACCCCCACAAGTAATGACATCGCCAGCCCTTGCAGTAGTTCAGATAATAAAGAGACAAACTCTCCAAATAGCATTTCAAATGGAGTAGAATCAGAGCCATAATTATAAAACCTTCTCTTTTTTGTTTGTTTGAAAAAAACGCGCCCTATGAAAATAACCACCTGTGTACCTAAAACAGAGTTGTGTTTTCGTTTTTGTACTGGTGAAAGTACTCGAAAAACTTTCACCAGAGTTTCCCTGAAAAAAAACCTTTTCTTTCTTCATCATTCCGTGTGTTATTCTCTTCAAGGGTATAGCAATGCAAAACATAACTTTCTTTTCGAGATAAAAGTGCTAAAAAAACTGTTCAACAAGCCGGTATTAACGTTTCTGTACTGTAATTCTATGCACTTATCATGCAGTATTCTAAAACAACTTTTTTTTGCATTGTTGTTCAGCACAATTTTTAAACTGCTCACGGCATTTTTGATGAGAAAATGCGCAAAAAAAAACTTTCACTTGCGAAAAAAAGGTGTAATCAAGCTATCCATAAAAATTGACTTAAAAAATACACTAAATATTTTGCTAGTTACACTTAAACCAGGTTTAAAACCAAAAAAAATAATAACCGCACACGGCTATTTATTTGATATTTAGTTGCCTATGCAATTGAAATTTAATTAAAACAAAAAATGGTGTTGCATTTTGAGTCAATTATTTTGTAAAGTGCTACCGGATTTTCAAAAAAAAAACAACGTTATTTTCTAGACGTAAGGCTCGGTTAACAAACAAAAAATATATACGGTTTTTTATATAACAATATACATAGTTGTCAGATCTGTGATTTTTGCGTGCTGCTAGTTTCTAAGTGACACGTCTTTTTTTATAATAAAAAAAGGTTTAAAAGAGAAAGTTGTTTGTTTTCTCCAGATAAAAACCAGTAAAATTTGTAAATAAATAAATAAAAGCACTGTTTTTTTGTAAATAAGCCATTTTTTGCTATGTAAAATATGCTTGGTTGAAATAATATTCTATTGGCAGGTTAAATATTTGACGAAAAGTTGGCAAAACATTTTAAAAAATCCAACTTGTAAACTTAATTATTTGTACATTTACTAAAAGTTGAAGTAAAAAAATATATGTTTAAGGTGAAGCTCGTACATTACGTTTTTTTTCTCTTTTGTGTGTCAAGAAACCTAATTGTAAATGACTAAATAATCTTGTCGGAACAAAAAAAAATAGCGCAGTTTAATTTAAAAATCCAGGTTTATTGGAAACATAATTTTTTTTAAATTAAATTTTCAGTAAAGCTACAAAAAAATAAAATAAAAATAAGACAGATTTTTCTGAGTTTGAAAAATGAATTGCTTTTTATAGATTCGGCCGGATGTAAAAGTAAAATGCAATATCGTTTTTTGTTTAATGGTGCATTACCCTAATTCTCATTACCATGGAAAATGTTTACAATTTTTAAAACAATGAATGGTTGTTGACTGAAAATTATATAAAAAGTACATGAGAGCAATTGTATCAACAAAATAAATGCCTAGGCAGCAGTTTTTCTAATTTAAATTTTAAGTCACAATAAGAACGCAAATTTCCTGTGGGAAACCAACGTGTGTGATAATATTTTGTATCGACAAAATAAATGCCTAGGCAGCAGTTTTTCTAATTTAAATTTTAAGTCACAATAAGAACGCAAATTTCCTGTGGGAAACCAACGTGTGTGTAATAATATTTACAAAGAAAAAAGCCTACTCCTGACTCTGTTTGTCTTGTATGCTTTAAAAAACAATTTTTTGTAGTCTTGTCAGCAAACGTACAGTTTGAAAATTTTTGGTAATTATACTTTTCCGTACAAGTATTTTTTGTTAAATCAAAATTTAGTGCGAAAAAAAACTGAGCTACCAAATTTTTGGCGAGTGGACACTTTATAAGAGCAAAAAGTTGAAGGTTAAAATCCATTAAGTGAACATGTGTAACATGGAAAAATGATTTGCATTTTAATATTGAAAATACGGTCGAACAATAAAAAAAGTACGTTATACAACAAAATTATTGGAACGGAATTGCTTGAATTATTTTATTTGGCAAGACTATAAAAGATCTTGTCGATGATGAGGTTGGAGGACAACTAGTTCACCGTAAAAATCTGCATTCGTCCAATTCACAAAACCATCTGTGAATTCAGAATGAAATGGGGACCCTGCAACACGCAATTATTCCCACGTGGTTCCCTAGGTAGTCTTGATATAGATGATGCCAAATTAGTCATTTGGCTTGAAATCAAACTGCGTTTTCTGTACGTCTTTTTTCCTCTACCGTCTCGCCGTTTTCTTTGGTAACAATACAATCGTCCAGCTATGGGCAACACCACAGCACACAGTTGACATCTTACAACGACGCGTGGAGATTTGTACTACGCTACGATTCGAAATCTCGTCACGCATGTAACGATTTAAAAAAGTTAATTTAATTTACTAAATGCAGTGTGGTTCCAAGGTAAATGATTTCTTTAGTGATTGCTGTTCAAATGGAAAACAAGCAATTACAAGTTTCGATGTTGCTTTGGAATTTCTGCAAAAAAAAAAAAAAAAAAAAAAAAAAAAACTTTCTTTCGTTTGTGGAATCATGCACATTAGTAAGCCCGTTGAGATATAGCAAAATAGACTATGCCACCTTGTTTAGTTTTTCATGCTGAACATGCAATAGCCCAGATTTGGACATAATTGATCATTTTTAATAGAGCTTCGGAAAAGTTCACTGGCAGGCAATTTTATAGCTTATTCTTCTTAGTCCGGCTCTAATTCAATTGACTATAAAGTCTTTAATCTTTAAACAATCTGCCCCTGCCGTAATTCCTCAACGTTCACCAAGCCATGCGGGTAACGCGTGGATCAATTGTCGCCGTAATTGGCTTCGTACTTTCGTTTGGCTTTGCTCGTGGTGACCTTGAGCCTCGGTGTCTTCAAATATGTGAATCAAAGTAAGCAAACTATTCGTATGAAATAAATTTGAGACACGACGAGCGTGCATACTAACATAATAACTGGACATGGTCAATTTCTAGACGACCCGCAGGCAGTTTGAAGGCATTTTCACTATCATGCAAGAATGACCTTGGGAGTGACATGAATCAATGTAAAGACTGCGACATCGTAGGACAGCTTGAAGCACTTGGAGTAGACACAGACGGTTGGGTACACTGCCCGGAAAAACCAACCACCCCACCTCCGCCCTCATCTTCCAATGACAACTATAGCTTCTTTACTACCTTCTGGATTATGTTCGGAGTGAGTGTAGCCAACATCCTGCATGGAATGTATATTCTTTGTATTAAAAGGCAAGGAGCAAGCCCTTTTAAAAATATTTCAACTTTCAAATTCTCCGTGCCATTTTTCATTTATACCAAATTTAATAAAAAGATTCTTCACGAGTGTGGTTTGAATTTTCGCAGACGTGTTTGAATTTTAAGTATGCAACAAAATTTGTTTTGTAGTTCAAGAATAACAAATGAAGTTGGTTTCCTTCCCCAAATGAAGTGGTCAACGGTCCTTGTAAACTTCTAGTAATTCCGGATTTGCTGCAATTATAAACCCACATATTGTGGGAAACTTATCGAAACATTTTGAAATAGTAGTTTTGAACTAACTAGAAATGTAGAGATTACGTAGACATTGCAGAGCTAGAATTTAGTAGACTAGCCGGGTAATTTTTTGAATAGCCAAAATTTCTTGACAAGGCATGATTCAGGGCAGTCAGTCACGTAACATTCTATTGATTGATTTGATTTGATTCTTTATTCCAATATTATTGGGGAGTTTACAGGTATTCAGATAAAAATAATCTGTTTTTCGTACCCTAACACCGTAACAGTTAAAACTGTCCAAGCCAATGTGCCAAACTATGACAAGGCTAGGGTTGATGACAGGCTACAGCAAATTCGCAAAATAATCATATCTGAAATTGTGTTACTTTGACTGGAAACCCAAGATAATAATCTTAGCCGCTGCGATTGCTGAACTTCATTCCATCGTGAAAATACATATCGTAAAAGTGTTGTCGTGAAAATACATTATCCGACGGTACCCTGCGGGGTACCCTGATTCAATGACAGAAAATGCATTTTGACAACAAAAATTGTCAAGGTAGAGTGAAGTAGAGTGAAGTAATCAAACCGGCTAAAGATTAATATCTTGGGTTTCAGGGAACAGTAAAACTGAATGAATGAATAAGGAATGAACGGAAGTTTAAAAAAAATTATCCATGTTTTAGGATTTGCTTCTTTTTCTACTCTTTTGGAATCCTTCCAAAAATCTTATGTAACGTTTGAAAATCTTATGCAACGTCTAATAAAAAAAAACGTTACACAACTTGCACATTAACACCTCAGCAAAGAGTTTTTGCGTGGTTTGATGGCTTTCACGCGGAATTGAACGGTACAGGTTGTATAAAATCCCCTATTGCCTATTGGCTTTACTGTCGTAGGAACTCCAAGATCCTAAATTTGAACAATTTCTTTGTCAAATACATTTTTTGTCTTTTGCTAGCGTTATAAGGGGGGTTTCACGAAGAAACGCCAGAAACTTAACTTAACGGCAGGAGTGGTTCTAGGAAGCGCGAAGACTGTTTTATTTTGAAGTTTTGTTCCCAAAGTTTTGACGAAATCCTTCTGTATTCATCAGGAGACAACGAAGTAACGAACAATTTTTGAATTTTTTATAATTTTGAATCGCGTCCAGAAAAAGGATTTTAAAGGAAAGAAAAAATGCTCAGATGGAGTGCCACTTCAGCAATCTTTGGTGCATCATATTTTCATCTTGGAATTCCCGCGACAGTAACTTATGCATTCACCGATTTTTCGCTTCCGGTGAGCTGTAACCCAAATCGTCTAGATCCTTTCTAAATTCTAGATGCTGATACAAAAGGAGGCTGGATGTGTCAAAAAGTTGTTATTTTTTGGCAAACACTTGATTCGCAAGATCAAATCATGTCTTGTAACCACACTCACCAACCGTCATGTTTCAGCGCCCAGCTGGACAAGTATCGCAACTCGAAGGGGTTCCAAGGGTCAGCCAAATCAATTACAATCCTGGGCGACTTGAGGCGAAGCCCATTCTCAGACTGCAGAGACGACACGACGCTCTTTTTTGGCGACAATGACACATCCAGGCTCCAGGCAAACTCTACTATACTTGTAGAAAAATCCCTGTTTTTTCGTGAATTGTTTGAGGTAGTCTAACATCTAAGAAACGATTCTTTTTTTACTTTTAATTTTATTTTCACTTTTTTTCTTCAAAATCATGTTGCAGAATGCCCCAGTACGACTTCACTACAAACTGTACATTTGCGGAAGCCTTATTCAAGGTCAAGCCCTGAGTCAAGTTTTAAATTTTATCCATACTCAAAGAGTTGTTGTAGACAAGTCAGAGCTGCCAGAGTTTCACAACCTCATCGACGAGCTCTGCGTTGGATGTGATTTGACTGAAGATAAAAATATTGTGATTAAGCAAAGCTGATTTATACAACAGCTATAGTAAAAATAATGTGCAGTGCATTTACCAAAAAATTAATGTCTTGCGGAAAAGTCCGGACTACAACAAAGTATTTAGTCTGCTAATTTTGTTTACTGGCAAAAAAAAAAACGTCGCAGAGCAATAGCAAAAAGAAGACATTTTGTGATAGATGGACAGTAAATATTTTTGCGACCGCTCATACAAATATACAAAATAAAATAAAAAATAATGTCTTTCAAGTAATTTGTAACCTACTTGTAAATAAACTATGCAACTTTTTCTTTATGAACTCAAATATCCTTTACATAAAGGAAGAGACTGAATTATGTTCAAACCTACCGGAAACTACAGGGTGGTTCATAAACATCACACCGCTTATAACTGACGTATTCATAAAACTTTTACGTTGACACTTTGACAAAGCTTTTCTTGTCTTTTTTTCGATTTTCAGAAAATATCCATAAATCGTGCGGTGTTTATGAACCACCCTGTAATTATTTCCTAAGTAGCGAAACGAACTTTAGAAAATTGTCGTATGTCCGTCTGTCCGTTGCAACGTAATCTCAGAAACGATTTAGTCTATGGACTAGAAGTTTGGCACACATGTTTGTCTGCTCAATGGAGCTCTTGTGACCAAATTTCAAACAAATTGGTCATATCGTGAGGCAGATCCTGAAGATTTTGTGAACGCCTTTCGCTACTTTTAATAATCGTGCATGAGCGGTTTTTTTGTTTGTTTCAAACACGGCATCAGTATACAAGAAATTTGTAGCTTCAACTTTTTCAAGTTTTGGGAATCATCCAAACTTGAGCTCAATCCAAACAGTGTTTCGCCTGTTTTCATAACGAGTCGTCATTTATTTTGAAGCAATGGTATATGTTACATGATAGCATGGTACATGGTACGTGTATCTTGGTAACATGTGGAATCGATATAAAACGTGCAGGAAATTCCACAATATTTTATGTTGCACATAAAATATTTGTTTTGGCAATGAATTCTAACAAAGATTCTACAAGTTGGCAAAGACATCACTCAGGTTGTCACGAAAAGTTGTCAGGTTTTTTATGTGTCTTTCGTTGAACATGTATCTCGTTCATTCTTTCAACAATGACTTGAGATGATTGAGAACTGGAATGCTTGGTCCTTGTGGACAACATGAATGAAAGATTAAGAAATGGGACCTAAAAAATCAAAATGTTTGATAAGTGTACAGAATACTATATTCTGGCAAAAAAAAGTTCTTTGTTTTTCAAACTAAACTGAAACCTAAATCTCGTCGGCACTCAAGAATTCCAGTGACTTGGATTTACTTGGAGAGACCAATATGTCGGCATAGGCTTCCCGCATTCAAGCATTCTAACCAAGCTTCGCCATAGTTACAATCCAAATTTGTATTTAAAATGTTACAGTCGAACTTCAAATCGTCCCAGGAAGGAAACGCTCACTCCCTTGGCACACTTGTAGATAGATTCGTCGGCCTCAGACAGACTAACAAGACTAGGACTGTTTTCCTCTCCTCATAAAAATACAGCTTCAGATGCAGATGAAAAGCTTCTGACTAATTGTAAGTCTAAAGAGGTCATACTTAATTGTCTGGGTTCAGTGCCATGAGAAGCCTATCACGCTGCTACCTCCACCGAAAAAAAATCAGGCAGCCAAACGAGTCGGACTTGGCTGTGGACAACCTGGGCATGATCGGAGGAGTTATTCTGTTGATGTTTGTAGTTAGCGTAGTTGTTTCCGTTTGTTAAATACGCAAAATCCAACAGCTCTCGGGTTCAAACAGACGTGTATACTGGAAAGGAAGGATAATGACTGAGATTTCATAAGAAATACGAATTTTGCAAAAAAAAAATTCATATCTTACAAAAATTCGGCCAAATCATGGAAAATTTTATTATGATATTTTCATAACGATGAGGAAGACTAAAAATCTTACTGCCCTGCTGCTATGCAGCTATGCAGCTTTGCATGATTTACTTTCACTACTTTTTCCGACTTTCGACTTTCCGACTTTCATCGCACATTGCGATGTGCGATGTGGAAAACTGCTAAAACCGACTTCATTTTAACGCTACGATAACTATACCGTCGTATCATCTCTGCCATATTTTGTTCGTTGCCAAGCACTTCAAACTTCCAATTTTTGTTTAAATCAATAAAAAAAATACCTAAACTCAAGCACGTACCAGTTTCTAATTCAACCGTGTACCTTCTGGCCAGCTGTAAACTTTCACAAAACGTACTGCGCTTTCACCAACACAACAATGCCTGAAATCCAGATAATGATGACTGCAATTCTTGTACTTTCACTTTGCATAGAGAGGGCCTTCTCGGATTGTCCTAACCTGCCTTGGTT